>CAKNXH010058721.1:2100-18957 GCA_932178445.1 Andricus quercusramuli | reverse complement strand
CGTTACGCTGTAGCGTAATGTTTGCGTTCGGCCGGTCCGCCAGGGTATATACAAATTTCTATATACTTAGTATGGAGCGCGCCAGATACGTAGTTTCTATCAGTATAAAAATGAAAATGAATTAAAGTATATTAAATTGTCTTTAAAATTAAAATAAAAAATTGATTCTAGCTCTTGCACAACATCAGTTATAGTATCTTAAAGAAGGCTGCTTTTCGTGGAATTCTATTCACAAATTGAAATAATTGAATTACTGTAACTGTTTTATTTCGAGACAAGAACCCAACGAACCAATACATACAAAATAAGTTTCAAATAGAAATTGCGATCTATAATAAAGTTCCACAAAAACAGCCTTCTATGGGAGACTATAACTGATGTTCTGTAAGAGCTAGAATCAATTTTGTTAGTTTTAAAGATAATATAATCTACTTTAATTCATTTTGGTACAACTTTTATGAAGGATGTATAAGGGATAAGATATTATCCGAAATAAAAGAAGAATAACATTTTTTTACTGAAAGGTTTCTTTAAGACGTCATAACTTAAAAACTATTTATGCCAGAACATTCTTTTTTTTAAATTGTTCAGAAATTTGTGAACGTTTCTCTTGCTTTTTAGGAGTTTCACGTAAAATGCACCAAAAAACATAATTCAAAAAATCTGAAGTCTTGCACAGTTTTCAAAATCTAAAAGGGAGGGGAAAGTCAATCAATATCAATCATTCAGGAACTTTTCTTTGCACGCAAAATTAAAGTATTTATAAAAAAAAAACTTCATTTATTACTTGTCCCTTCAGAGAAAAATCACACAAATTGATCAAAAAACAACAAATATTGAGTTATTTTTAAAGGGGGCTTAACGATTTTTTTATATTCGATAAGAATACTCGGGAGGGATCACCAAAACATAATTTCTAAGGTTTCAAAAAGGTAGAAAATTAATACATCGAATGCTCAGAAATTAATGTGTTCATACCAAATTTTCAATGTCTCAAAACTATACTTCGGTTTTTCATATACTGCGCTTCAGTTTGAGAGTATTATCGTGTAACTGAGTATTACGGAAGATTCTCTCATTGACACGCGAATCCCCAAACTGATAAAGTTTATGAAAATAAAAATAAGAAAATAGGTATACAAAAAATACAAATGGAGTTATGTAACATTCAAAACTAAGGTCTCTCAGTGTAGTTTATTATGTACTCAAAACTACTAATGAGTTTATCAAAATCATTAAATCTAATAAATAATCTGTTGATAAAACACTCCTTAAACTTTAAAAAATCAAGATTTTACCTCCAAATTGTTAACTAAAAATCGCTTCTGAAGGCCATAATATATCCTCAACTATGACAGCTAGAAAATTTTTTTTTTCGTTTTTTGGGCAATTGTACGCAAATACTTTATTTTGCTTCTGTCATATTTTCCTTACGAAAGGAACCAGATACAAGCATTAAAAAAAAGCTGATTATATTCAACCGTTTTAAATTAATGTAAGAGGGTTCCACATGTCACTTGACATTTCAAAATTAGGATCTTTCTTATATGCCAAACTTTAGGGTTTAAGCAAAAGAGCAACTAATCATAAGTTTCAATAATAATTCATCATAATTTACAGAGCAGTTAAATTGATCTAAATTCAAGAGAATGCAAAAGAGTTTAGAAGAATTCAGAAGCAGGTGCACACTTGAATTCAGCAATGCCAAACCCCTCGCATATGTCAAAAAAATTATAAATATTATATATTAAAATTATCAAACAAACACAATCTTAATTCTTTTTTCTATTCTTACAGTGGATGCAACATCAACTCCCGTTTCCCTGGATGTTAACGGCCTTGCTGCCACCCTGGATAATGGTCTGATGAAGATATCCTTTAGCAGAAGCGGCGTTATTTCTACTCTTATAAAAAATGGACAAAACCTAGTCGCCAATACAGAAGTCTCCGGTTATTTTGACTGGAATTCTCGTCGTAATCACAGATTTTCTCCCTCTCGTCTTGATGTAGTCACTGAATCACCTCAGCATGTTCACATTATGTATTCGCAAGATGTTCGTGGATTTCTGAAGCTTGAATATCATATAATAATGAAACAAGGAATCAGTGGTATTTACACTTACGTCAAAGCAACAAATCACAACAAGAAGCCAAGCAAACTTAATGAAATGCGTCTTATATATGTGTTTAATCCGAAAATTATGTACCAGATCTCCAACGGCGTACAAGAGGGCACTCCACCAACTGAAAAGGAGCTGAAAAAATTACCGATGATCTGGGATGCAACGTGGAAGCTTCTTAACGGTACTGTATATTCTAAGTACGACTACGCAGGCTATGTTAGAAATACATCATACCATGGAGCATTTGGAAATGGGTATGGAGCTTGGGTGTTATCTGCTAGCAGTGAATACTACTCTGGAGGTCCCCTAAAACAGGACCTTTTGGTCCATCAAGGACCTTTGGTTGCGAATTATATGGCCGGAATGCACTTTGGAACACCAGCTCTTAATGCTCCTCATGGATGGACAAAAATGTATGGACCTTGGTTGGTTTACTTCAATGAGGGATCCGATGATCAAGTGAAGCAAGATGCCATGCGGCAGGCTAAAGTGGAACAATCTCTCTGGCCTTATAACTGGATGAATGACAAAGAATATCCACTAAAACGAGCTACACTGCAAGGTAAAGTGACTTCTTCTGTTCGAAGCATGGTTGTCCTATCATCTTCCTTGAAGGAAGAGTTTGACAAGCAGACACTTGGGTATTCCTATTCTACTGAAACAGATGAGACTGGTTTTTTCCAACTAAACAATATCCGACCTGGAATACATAAGTTAACGGTATATCCCATAGAAGGGTATGGAATTGGTTACCAGACGGAAAAAGTGATAGACATCCGTAAAGAAATGAATGAAGCCTCCTTGGAGTTATCTGTACCCACGCAAGTGATGTGGTCGATTGGAGAAACGAACAGGCGATCAGACTCATATCGTTATAGTAATGAAAGACGTAGTTATGTTTTACAATCGCTGACACCAGCGGATCTGGAATTTGAGATTGGCAAAAGCAACATTCATAATGACTGGTATTATGCACAAACTAAAAAGGGAAATTGGAATATAAAGTATAATGATACTCCTGATGGAAAAAAAAGAAAATTACGAATAGGTTTTGCTGCAGCGAGCTTCAATGTTACTCTTATAGTTAGCGTGAATGGTAGTCAAATAAAGCAATGTGAGTACGAAAACGATAGTGCTATCTATCGTTGTGCAACACAAAGCGGGAACTTTCATTCTGAAGCTATATCAATCCCGGCAAATCAGGTTGTGGATGGTGAAAATGTGATAAAATTAACACTTCGTTCTGGTAGTGTTATGTACGACAGCATAAATTTTTCTACAGAATAAGTATTTAAAATTATTTTTATCCAGATAATATATAGCTGAATAGTCAATCAGTCAACGTTTGTGAACTGTGCATTACAGCACAAATTGTCTTTCGTTCTGGTAGAACGACAATCTTTGTGAATCTTTGTGACCTGCGCATAACAGCACAAATTGTCTTTCGTTCTGGTAGAACGACAATCTTTGTGAATATGTAATTCCGTAAATATATTCACAAACCAAAAATAACGACTCGTGTCATTGACAGCGGACGTTGAACATCTCAATCTCTCCTTCTCCCTTCTTCCTTTTACCGTTTCAAATTTCCTTTTACAGATATTACATGCGTGGTGAACCGTAGCTGGACAACTACTGAATATGCACACAAATAATTACAAATAAATTACTTTTAATAATTGAATCGAAGAAAGATAGGAAAGGATGGGTGTGAATAGACAAGCCACTAAATGATGATATTGAATTGGGTGTCACTTGATTCAACCAATCTGAATCTATAAGAAAATGCAATCTGTTTGCGTTTTGCAGTTACTTTGATACAAAATTCAAAATTTTCAGCCTCCTAAAAACACACGGAATCTTCTAGGAAATTTAAAATTTATGGTTAGGTAAAAATTTGAAACTATACTATATCTACCTCAAATTGACTACATTGAGTAACTTCAAAATGGAGTTTATTAAATCGATGAAAATTTGTATAGCTTCTGCGTATGGTCCAGTCAAATTAGCATTTGTGCTGAAACTCACCGGTAATAGCAATTTATTTTTTGCTAAAACGTTCAGATAGACGACTTATTGAAGATCAGAAACGCTCGAGAAAATTTAAGTGGATCCATTCTGGTTATTAAAAAATTACTGAAAATTTCGAACATTGCTTTATACATTTGCGTGGATTATTTGCTTGGGATTGGAAATGGCATGAATAGGTATACCAAATCATTTTTAAAGGATAAAATAAGATTTTGGATGAGCCCCTACCGAATCTTCTATAACCAACAGTTTGTAAAATATTAATTTCTTAACTGAGGGCATGCGTTTGCTGAAGAAGCGACGTATGTTATGAATTTTCACTGCTATAAAACAAATATATCTACTTTCTATTTTTAAACGCATAAAGTGGAAGGTATGCTGAGTATAAAAGGATGTTTCATCGTGCATTTCAAAGAAAACATGTTTATTAGATTTGAAACTGAGAAAAACTCCAAATCCCCTGGGGAAAACAATCGGGAAACCCCATCTTCCATGCGGTTGTCATGGGGTTTTATAACGGGAGATAATGAGGACACACATGAAGCTGTTAAAAATTTCATGTAAAGCTTGTTAATGATTTTGTAAGGATAATCAATACTATTTGATCACCTGGGCAAATTAGGGAGCACAGAGTATGCAAAACTAGAGATCCTCAAGGGAGAGTTGGGCAAGTAACCCCTCGCAATGTGCTTTAGACGAAACGGAATGGGAAGTTGTCGCAGGGGCGCTGAAATTCAAATATAGTTACAGAGGGTCCAGAGACAGTGTGGCAACCTAGCCGGAGGCCGCCATTTTTAGAAGGGATGCCACCATTTTAAGCAGTGGTTATCTATAGTGTAGTATAAATGTATGTTTATATATATATATATATATGTTACAGGCAAAGTCCGAAGTGCCGGCACACTGCAGTCTGCCTAGGCCCTCCGCGAATTGCCTGAGCGGTGTCAGGCAAAGACCGAAGTAGCACTTTCACTTCGGAGTCTGCCTAGGCAAATCGCGAAGTGCCCGACAGGCGCAGGCAAAATCCGGAGTAAGAATAAAACCTTTGGGGTTTACTTTCTCCGCTGCACAGTGCGCTGGCTCGGAAATTTACAATTCAAAATAGTCTATAGGTCGCAACTGTGAATCAATTTAAACGTTTTTTTTAGAAATGATCAGCAGTAAATTTGTAAGAAAGCTTATGCAGCATATTTATTAATTTTTGTTTCAATAGAATTAGTATAACTAATTTCCGAATTCAAGCCTTTTCAGGAAAAACCGATTATTTAAAGCGCATTTACGGACTATATATTCCATACAAGTCACCAGTCTATAATTTGTAATAATTAGATCATTAATAACAATAATAAAAACAATAATATAATAATACAATAATAATACAACATTATACAACTGCTGATCATTTCTAGAAAAAAAAAACGTTTAAATCCATTCACAATTGCGACCTGTAGAATATTTTGAATTGTAAATTCCCAAGCCAGCGCACTGTGCAGCGGAAAAAGTGCGCCCAAAAAGTTTTATTCTTACTCCGGACTTTGCCTGCGCCAGTCGGGCACTTTGCGATTTGCCTAGGCAGTGTCCGAAGTGAAAGTGCTACTTCGGACTTTGCCTGACACCGCTCAGGCAATTCGCGGAGGGGCTAGGCAGACTGCGGTGTGCCGGCACTTCGGACTTTGCCTGTAATATATATATATATATATATATATATATATATAATTATAAAAAGGGTTAAACAACCACCGCTGGGTTCCACTGAGAGCAACTGCCATCTAAAAAATGTGACACCAGCTCCCAGTAGAACCGCGGTAAATCACACTTATAGCCACGTCTCACAACCGGGAGATAGGTGGTTACAGGGTACGATGAAACCACAACGATAGGGTGGCGAAACCCTCCTGTGTCTTGAGGACACGAAGCGACCCAAGGATGAAAACTTTTTGCATCCATCTCGCAAGTGCCTTGGCATATTTTTGGCACGCGGTTATGGCTACAAGGTGACGAACCAGAGATAGTTTCGCACCTCCAAGAGCACCTATGACGAGGACAATTAAGTAATTTGGTAAAAGTTTACCAAATATTTTGGGTACAGTCTGACATCTAGGAAACCTGGACACCGATAAAAAGGGTTCGAGGTGACAATCTTGTCAAAACAAGTTCCTGCGCACTTGTATTGATTTGGTTCCACCGGCAGGCAGATATCATGGGGGACCCAGTCACCAGGATTCTTTTGGGGGTCTTGCGACGATAGACTTCAGCCTTGCTTTCAGGCTCCCCCGAATGGCTTTGACGTCGGTGTTCGGATGCCCAGCGGTGTGGTGATACCGGACGTCGTTTCCCCCTTTCTCTATGCACTCAAAGAGTCGAGGAAAAAAATCGTTCTGTTTTGGACAAAATTATGAAGGTGAGAACCTCGATCCTCGTTAAAGGACCGTAGGAAAAGTTAGAACCTCGATCCTCGACAAAGTACCGTAGGAACGAGTAAGAGTCTCGATCCTCGAGAAAGGACCGTAGGAAAAGATAGAACCTCGATCCTCGAAAAAGGACCGTAGGAAAAGATAGAAACTCGATCCTCGAGAAAGGACCGTAGGAAAAGTTAGAACCTCGATCCTCGAGAAAGGACCGTAGGAAACGATAGAACTTCGATCCTCGAGAAAGGACCGTAGGAAAAGTTAGAACCTCGATCCTCGAGAAAGGACCGTAGGAAAAGATAGAACCTCGATCCTCGAGAAAGGACCGTAGGAAAAGACAGAACCTCGATCCTCGAGAAAGGACCGTAGGAAAAGGTAGAACCTCGATCCTCGAGAAAGCACCGTAGGGAAAGTTAGAACCTCGATCCTCGAGAAAGGACCGTAGGAAAAGATAGGACCTCGATCCTCGAGAAAGAACCCGAGGAGAAGTTGGAAACCAGATTAGAGAAAGAGTGAGTTCATTATAAAGTTACCCTGGGGGCTAATTAACTTCCCAGCTCAGCGTGGCGCTCCCCAGCATCCAATCGGGGAAAGACCGGGAAAAAAAAACAATTTCTGTAACTGTCACTTTGGTAATAATTCCTTATTAAACAAACCAAACGCTTTCAGTTTAGTCCGCGAAGGACTGAAAATCCAATAAGCAGTCACTCAGGAAAACACTAAAAGTTATAAGTCGAGAAATCATAAGAGTTTAGTATGTTAGGCACTACGATCCACGGCGCCAAAATCGAAAAGGAAGAAAAAAGAACTTATTCCCCCGGTGAAACAAAGTCTTTCGTAACGCGTACGTCGTGCGCGATACTGAGATGGCTCAACGGGCAGCGTTCGACCGAACTGCTGCGTAATTCGGAAGGTGAGAGAAGCCAGGTCCTCACCTTCCTGCAGACCAGTGCTCTCAACACGGACATACTGCGCATGCGATGCATAAGGCGCTTTATTGGCTGCCGTTTGCGCTTTTATTTAAAATGTTAAAAAACACCATTTTTTTAATTTATAAATTATAATCAAAAATAATTTTTTTAACATGTTCAAATCGTACGTAGGTGGTTTTCAATATTTTCTGAGCATCAGGTTAGAAAAAAATGAATATTACAAAAATAAGAAATATTATGTTATTTAATGTGATATTTTTTTTATTTTTTGAAACCTAATTGTTCAGAATATATTAAGAACGATCCACGTACCACTTGAACGTTTAAATACAATATATTTTCAATTCTCAATAATAATTTAAAAAATTGTATTATTTAACATTTCAAATGAGCGCGCGAACGGCAGCCAATAAAGCGCCTTGTACATCGCATGCGCAGTAGTGCAAGGTGCCCGCGTTGGGAGCACTGCTGCAGACCAATTTGCGAACTGAACTGCGAGCCTGACCGCTGCTGCTTCCTGGGCGGTCGGCACTCGCAAAGCGGCTAGACTCCGTACTAGGATAGTCTACATCGTCACCACTAGTGGCGTTGCTGGTGCGCGGCAAATATTAAAATACTTAATATTGTCCATTGTGACGAATGGCCAATAAAATAATTATATATTAAAATACTTTAGGATGTCGGCCAAAGAACCTGCAGTGTTTTTAGCGGACGTCAATTCTTTGCAGCACTTTCTTAAGGTCTTGATACCTCTCCTCCTTTTCTTTCTCATAGGCATAGATGTTGTATTCGGACGGAGTCGAGAATTCGATCACGAATATCGTTTGTTTCTCGAAGTCTTGGAGAACGATGTCAAGCCTCGAGTATGCAATGGAGACTGCTTTCCGAAAATCGTAGTTCCAGAAAATTTGGCACTTCTTGTTTTGAACAATTGACTCTATCTCCATTGAAGCATTCGGTAGAGCAGGGTCGCGACCATACCGAAAGAGCGACAAAGCTGGTAATAAAGCACTCTTAGAGCCGCATTATGTCTATAGATATGTGTCGTTCCTGGGTGGGTCTGACACCCCGATAGTATGTGTTCTAGGCAGGGCCGGCGCGAACCGTGTGGATCGTGTGGTGCAATCCACACCTCGAATTTCGCCACGTGTGGATTTCCAGACACTGAAATTTGATGGAATTTTAGCTTTTTTAAGACTCTTAAAGTTATGTGTGAATATTTCTTTTTACTTTTTTTCCTACAATGACTTACAAATGGTAATAAGCAACTTTACAAAAATGATGATAGAATTGCTCGTTGATATTATCGACAATCTATAACTGCAATATCGAACACTGATCACTTCTATTGTCGCGAAACATGCACCATGAATATAATATTTTTAAACGCGCACCATGTGCTAAGCAATTTTGAGGTTGAGTAGCTATCGACAAGCCTGCACGAACTTAATAATCCTCTCACACTCTGTCACGATTTTGTGTATGTGTATGGAGACACGAAAAGGTGGAAAACATGGATAAGTACTTTATTGTTACGAAGAAAAGAAAATTGGAAGAATATTCTGAGAATGTGGAATCTGTTGCCACTAAAAATGCTTCTGATGAAGACTCTGATTTTGATTCAGATCGAGGTAAATACATCAAAGGAATTATTCACACTTTTTCCATTTTTTATTCTTTTATAAGTTCCGAAACTTAGAATTTTTAATTCAAATTATAGAGAAAATTGATCCTTGCATTAACGGAAAGATGAAAAGTGAGCAAAAAGAAGCTTCAACTCCAAATGAGCTAGCAGGTAGTTTTAATATTTCTATAATTAAACATTGAATTCAGTACTTATTTGAAGAAACACAATTCAATTAAAAGTTAGTTGAATGTTTCACTTATTTAATATAATAATAGGGTATACTTATTACTTTTGTTTTATTATGATACGGTAAAACACCCTACAATAGATAACGATTTTATGTAGATAATCTTGATTAACCGGAAAGCAGGCCAAAAATGTTAATTTTTTTTTTAAATATAAAATTTCAACAAGGATACTACATTTTCTGACGAAGTTTGATTGAAGTATTAGATTTAATTAATTTGTGTGAGCAAAAAATTAATTTTCAGCTTGAAAAAAATCGCCTCTTCAGTATTTATACTCTTTACCTAAATGAAACATTTTTATTACATTTTTAGGCATGAGAATCAAAGCTTGAAGTTTAACGAATAATACTTATTGATACAAAGAATTCTTTCTTTATCATTTATACATATTTGAAAAAATTTTATTTGAAATAATATTTTTCAACAGTAAGTAATCGAACATGGATCATGAAGTTTTTAAACTTAAGTTTTTGTAAATAATAAACCAAAAAATAGTGTGAATTTTTTATTAGCCGACCGAAACTTTCATTCTATTTCATTACTGTTATTATATGGTTTCGGCCAAATCTAGAGATATCAGATCAAAGTTTAGTCAGAAACCATTTTTTTTGACAATAACGAAATGTAATGAAAGTTTCGATCGGGTCTCTGTAAATTTGTTGCTATTAAAAAGGCCCAAAATTTTAGTTGTCTTCAGGAGCCATTCGGAAAAGATATCATCTTTAGGACTAAGATATGTAAAATTTTTGCACATTTCTGTAATGATAAGTCCAGTTAAATAGTATGAAAACTAAACATCTCGTACAAATCGTACCAATCTCACGGAATAATACCAGAGAAAAGTAAAATGTACAAAATATAAGCTTTTAAGATTTCTGTAAAATAATTATGATTTCAAATATTATTTACTTAATGAACTGATTTTCGTTTCAAGTATAATAATAATAAATTATAATTATAGATAATTGATTATTCAGTTATGCTTGCGTCAATCAGAACCTTTCCTTTGATGACAAATAGAGATTCAAGAGAATAGCTCATCTTTCACTTCTTTCAACTTCTCTCTACCAAAGAGATACTGCTCTTCACGCATGCGCAATACTACTCGGAGCCTTAGTTGGGAGCATCGTTTGATTCGTGGAAAAAGAAATATCGATGGCTGAAACTTAATTCTGATGTAATGTAATGTAAATGTAATGTAATGTAATGTAATGTAATGCATTTGTCGTAAAGGGTTATGACTGTTGGAAAAATGCAGTTCAGCGCTTTGGTAAACATGAAAGCAGTGCCTTTCATCGTTCAGCAATTGAAGGTCTTCTTCATAATGAAAAGCCAAGCATTTGTGAACAAATATCACAAAGTAAGCAAAAAGATATGCAGAAGTCTCGCATTGTACTGAAAAAATTTTTTAGAACTGTTGTATTACTTGCTCGAAGAGGTCTCGCCCTTCGTGGAGACGGGAACGATAAAGCTTCAAATTTTTTGCAGATTCTGAAAACGCGAGCTGAAGATGTTCCAGTGTTGAAGGATTGGTTGGAGAATAAGAAAGTTCGAAAGTGGCTTCATCATGATATTGTTGATGCAATCTTGCAAACGATTTCTTATGAAGTCCTGAAAAAAATACTTACCAAAGTGAAGCGAGCAAAATTTTATGCTATTATTGCTGATGAAGCGACAGACTCTTCCCGCAAGGAGCAAATGTCAGTGTCTCTGAGAACAGTCCAGGAAAATTTGACGATTGAAGAAGAGTTTCTTGGTTTTTATGAAATAGCGAATACGAAAGCGGATACACTTTGCGAAATAATTCAAGATGTCCTAACACGTTGCGAATTAGATATATCTGATTTACGAGGTCAATGTTACGATGGAGCCCCGAATATGTCAGGCGAAAACAGTGGTCTTCAAACACAGATTCGGAAGGAAGAACCCAAGGCTCAATACGTCCATTGTAGACCTCACACACTCAACTTAGTAGTTCAGGATGCAATGGAAAAGGTTATACCTGTAAAAAACTTTTTTGGCATCATTAGAGAAGCTATTCATTTTATTCGCCATTCTCCAAAGAGACTGGCTGAATTTGAAGAATTAATTGCAGAAGAAACTCCTAGCTTGATAAAGTTTTGCCCTACGAGATGATCTATTAGAATTAAATCTTTAATCCGAATGCGCCATCCAGAGGTTTATGACGCCTGCTTAGTCTTTTTCGAAGGCAAAAACGATGAGCCTGCAACCGAAGCATTAGCTTGTGCGAAGGCTGATGAACTCTTTAAAACAATGGAGAGTTTCGGATTCTACTTCCTTTCAACTCTTGTTATCGAGGTATTGTAGAGAGTGGAAGTTTTGAACATAGAGCTACAGAAGTGTGATCTCAGTTTTAACGAATCTCATGAAAAAATATGTATGGTAACGAAGCATATCGAAAAAATGAAATCTTCTGGATTCGACGAAATGTGGATGAAAGCAGTAGAAGTCGCAAATGCGCTTCATTTACTTGAGCCAGAAGTAACTCGTGCGAGAAAGAGATCAACTCGACTTGACTCGAATGCAAATAATGCTTATATTTAAGCGAGTCCTCAAGAGTATTATGAAAGAATTTTTAACGAACTGGTAGACCAAGTCGTAGTATCTATGCGAGATCGGTTCGAATGCGAAACGTCTATATTAATGGAAAAATTTGAGGCATTTGCAATCGGAAAAAATTCAGATATAACTACCAAGACATCATTTTACAAGAATGATTTTGACCCGGAGCGCTTATTCCTACATCGACAAATGTTTTTGGATCAAGTTACTATAAAGGAGATCAAAATTGAATCTTTGAGGGATGTGGTAAACTACCTGAAGTCTAATCCATACTTGTGCGATATGACATCAGAATTCGTTAAGTTGATTAAAACTCTTTTGATTTTACCGGCATCATCTTGCACTGCAGAACGATCTTTTTCAGCTATGCGTAGGCTAAAAACCTACCTGAGATCTTCTATGACAGCGAAAAGATTTAATCATCTAGCAATTTTGCATGTACATGCTGATCAGGCGAGTACTTTAAACAAAGGAAGACTAAAATAATTATTAAATTTATTTCACCGAATAGTCTGCGAAAGAGCATTTCTGCTGTGACTGTATAAAACTATGCAATATAAAATTTATTAAATAGTGTGTAGATGTAAATCTAATATTCAAGCATGTGATATAACCAAAGTGTAAATATTACAAATTTATTTCTACTATTACGAATTATATGTTTAAATTTATACGCAGGAAATATAATAAGAAAGTTTTCGAAATATTAAAAATTATTTAGCGGCCCCCCCCCCCAAGTCGTTCCAGACGTTCCAGAGAGTTCCAAACGTCGAAAAAACTTGGTCCGCCGGCCCTGGTTCTAAGTACTCAGCACGTGCATGACTTGCTCTGCACTTATCACTGTGAACTTCTTGACATAAAATGCGATCACGGTATGCTAAAAGGAAATGACACCATCCTGGCATACGAAAATAAAACCCTCTGTACCTGAATCAAGCCCTGATGGTCTGAGGAAAGAAAAAGTTTTCAGAAGTGATGCATCTACATGGAGAAATGCACTTTCCTCACTTCTAATGTTAAAATTCAGGTCGAGGGTCTCGGCTGCTTGCTCCGCGGCTTTGTAAAAGGAACGATCCTTCGCCAATCATCTCAAGGGTCCTGACCATTTTCAGGAGAGGATTTCTGCTTTTCGCAACGATGTGAGCTGTACTTAGAACATTTCAGTCATGAAGACACTAGAGATTCGGAAGTACGCGTCCGTCTTGACGGCGTGAAATGTATAATCGCTGAACTGATGAATTTGTATGTAAGCTTTTATTCATATGCATGATCTTACGTGTGGTGACGTCGAGGAAATTGAGCACGCACTTCACCCATTGAACTACCCCGAACGAGTAGAGTTGAACCGGGACGGCAAGCATGTTAGTAACAGATACCTTGTTCAGGGCTGGCACATTCACTGATGCTACGTCCTAAATGCGGCATTGAGGCACGCCCAGTGATGTATAGGTCTCTCCTGTATTAAGATGTCTGATAACTCTTATATCCACTGACTAAGGGTCCTTGGAAACGCCAGTAATATTTCCTTTCTTCAGATTAATTTTGGCACACTTGTCCAAACCAAAGTCTATCCCAATCTTACCTGTGTAGTTCTTGACGATATTTACAGCAGATTGAAGTGACCTTATGCTCGCGCTGATTAGTGTCGCCACAGAGGTATCCAGGAGAATTTTATAGTGTGAGAGATAGTGGCATAAGTGTATTGCAAAAAAAGCAAAGGGCTTATGGTATCACCGTGAAAGACACCCCTCTGGAAGGTGACGTTGTTCGTTGTCAGAAGATCATTTCTATATGAGATAGTAAATCTAGTTTTCCAAAAAGGCATAAATCTCTCTATGCATCTCACTATGCGCGGATAAACCTTCAAGCTTTCCAACAGACAGATGATAAGTCTATGAGAGGTTGAATCGAAAGCCTTCCGGTAGTCAATCCAGCCCATTTACAGGACGCGCTGATGGGCTGCAGCGTCTTAATAGACACACGTGTGTGAATTAACAGGTTCTCTCGACAGCCTGCTACACCTTTTTTCGAGCCATGTTGTTCGTACATCTCTCGCCACACAAGCTCAATTCGTCGAACAATCCTGTTGTTCAGGACAACTGTAAAGATCTTATACAGTGTGTTCAAGCAAGTTGTTGGCCTGTAATTCTCTGGGTTGGACAAGTTGCCTTTTTTCGGCAGGAGTATAGTGCGTCTTAACACCAGCCACTGCGGAATGAGCGTCTCCGACTTTAAACATGAGGTGAATATGCGGGCCAAATGTTGGTGTGTAAAAGTAAACTTCTTCCATCAGAAGTTCTTGATACGATTTGGTCAAGCAGCGGAAAAGTTCTTTGTGCCACTTAGTGCTTTTTTCACCTCTTCGGGAGGGATGGATGGACATTCCACCTCAGATTTAATGAGGTTGTCGCAAAACTCCTTGAAGCGGATGATATTATCAGTATCTTCTTTCAACTTTAGTGTTCTCGGGATCCTGTATACCTCTCTCCAAAAAGTCTCCACCTCCTTAGGCTTAGGTGGATATTTTACAGAAACAGGAATATCGTTGGAAAGGCGCGATTGGTTAGCGAGAAACTGTTGATTCTCTCTGATCCATCTCTACCTCTTCAGTATTCTCCTCCTTGTGTCTGATAACAGCCGTATTTTGTCAACAAAATGCTCTTCATTGTCAGCAGCTTTGAGTTGTTCAGTGTGTGATTTAAGTTCCTTAGTTCTTAGGTGAACTTCCGAACCCTCTCTGTGAACGGTCCACCAGATGTTATGTAGTCAATCACACATTGGACGCGGGACGCATTCTGTCTTGCCCATCCAATCTTCTTGTTCAGTTGATGCAAGCGTCTTTTGGACTTTTGATCCATCGTTGGTTTTTAACTTTGATTTGAATCAGCCAAAGCTCTCTCAGAATCATATACTGAGCAATTGATGGTCCAGAGGTCGGACTCTTGCGAAATATCTCCATGAAGGGAGGCATCTATTTGAGGCAGATCTTGGGGCTTAGGAAGAATTTGCATGTTAATGTTCCTCCTTGTCCTGAAATCGCGATCATCTCTCAGACGGTGCTTGCTTCCCCCGGTTGGTCTTAATATCGCCCTCTGGTGTCAATGTTGTTCCCACGAGCAGCAAGGGAAAGGTTTCGTTCATCCTTGTAGAGCCCCGCGTGCAAGGATAAGGCTGCATACTCTGAAAGGTCGCCCGTTATCCCAGAGTCACCGTTTAAGATACCTCACCCAGGTGTCTTTCAGCAAATAGATATATTATAACCTTATTTTTACTGATTGATTAAATTCTGATTGGATTGATCTAACTAAAACTTGGACTCAGAATGAGTCCAAGAAATGCCTAAAGCGCGCCAGGTAGTTTTCTGCAATCAAAACTACCAAAAGAAGTATTAATCTTTACGAATAACGTGCAGTTTGCCCGATAACTCCAGCAGAGTGGCGGAGTAAGGGGATGACGCAGTGAGAGGTGAAGTCAATAGAAAGTCAGCATTTAGATTTTCATCACTGATATAATTAATTACGAAATTCGGTTGATAACATGACTTAAGTTCCAAGGTTATAGCGAGTGGGCCCTTGCCCTACTCAAAACAAGGTTACATTGAACCGACATTCTATCCAAGCTTCCGAATTTATGGCGAGTGAACCTTTGCTTCACTCAAAACGATGTTACACGAAAAACCGACATTTTCTTCAAGATTCCGAATTTATGCAAGTGGGCCTTTGCCCCGCTCAAAATCAATCAGACTAAAGACCGATATTATTCACGTGACGCACACTGACTCTACTCGACCATCTTGACCTTAACCGAGGTCAGCAGTTGACAAATTTCCACGGCGTGTGTCTACTGACTCGAAACAGGACGTTGAAATAATGAAATAAACTAACGCAAGACAAAAGAATTTAACTTAACTGGGAGCCACCTGGCAGCAGCCTTCCTCCTCTCGATCGTCCTTTCATGGTTAGTCTGTAATTTTTAAAACTCCTTTGAAAGTGTATTTCTCAGTCCTCTCTCGGTTTGTGCCGACAGGCGAAGCGTATTATTCAAGCTTAGAATCACGAATGAATATTTTTAGAGTGACGTTCCCGTTCTCTCTCTCATAGAAGTTGGAGCGTCACCCGAGTACGAGCATAGAACTACAGAGTGAGAGGACGAGCGAAGGAGAAGGACAACTGCCAGGTTCGGTAACTCATAGCGTGGTCGCGCATAGTCGGAGTGGGTTCTGTGTCACGCAGAACCTAGAAGTTATCCCTATAGTCGATGGTCCAGGGGTGGCGGCTCGGCTCACCGCGCAGATTCTCTGCGCTAGCTTGCTCCTAGTTTTTCCGAGCGCTCTTGCACGTGCGGGAATCCTGTCCATTACGCATGCGCCAGGAAAATCTCCTCTTCTTAGTCCCTGTCGACAGCAGATCTCCAGTACAGGCACTCTCGTACGAACTGACAGCTGTTGTTATTGTTGTGTGGGGTGGTAGAGCCACCCTTGCCACTCGAGTTGACATATAAAATGAAATAAAATAATACGACCAAATTTAGAAGGAATATTAAACTTATTACAATTTGGAAGTCCGTGGCCTGGCAAGTATTTGGGTCCCAGTCGGATGACCTAACCTCTCTAGTTTTGAAAGGTAATGTGTTGCTTGTTTTCTCTTAGACAATACTTTATTGATAATAAATTTTACGTTTTCATTAAAGACTATCCATAGAAATCTTATATTCCTGGCTAGCACCGTGACTGTTATTAGAAACGCTGTGATTGTGATTCGTGACTCTAAACTCATATCCCACATCAAATTTTGAACTAAATTTTAATATTTTTGAATGTATTTGTGCGGGGTATAAATTAATCCGTCACAATATATATATATATATATATATATATATATATATATATATATATATATATATGTA
>CAKNXH010058720.1:121554-151337 GCA_932178445.1 Andricus quercusramuli | reverse complement strand
TCTCATCTGTACCCTTGTGTAATCGGATAAATCGTGTGTGTGTGTTTCAAAATAAATTATCATTTAAACTCACTTCCTCGATTCACTAATCCTACCTCACAAGCATAGCATAGACAATACAACGTGCTTCAAGTCTGTTTGAAGTCTTCATTTTAGTTGCAGCATTGTTCTGTATTATTTTTTCCTATTTATCATAGCGACTGTAAGTTTGCAACCATGTTTCTTATCATTATTATCTTTCATAGAACAAAAATATAATTTTCTTTTTTTTTGCCCTTCAGGAAGAAAAAGGCCTGAATGGCGTGGAATCAGAAGAGCCTACTTTATAAGAAATTATGACAGCTTCTTTGTAAAAAGTTGAATGTAAGCGAATTAAAAAAAAATTAGAAGGTAAATACTTTTTGCATTGAGTTATATATTGTCTTTGTAACCTGGGCTTTATAAAATATGGCTTCACGCAAAAAGTAATTAATGTAGACAGTTTTTTCAGCATTTGTGGAGTAAAATGAAGAAATTGTATTTCGAGGTGATAGTTCCACTGAAACAGCCTTAATTGCTTATTTTAATTACTATTCACAAGCAAAAACTGTAAATACAAAAAATGTAATATAAGTTTTCAACCCGATGGAAATATGTATATATTTTGAAAAAAAAATTATTTTTGAATAAAAAATCTAATAGAAGATATTAACCGAATCCAAATTGTGTTATTACACAACAAGGTAACCCTGAAATAAACCTTTAAGGAAAGCTCGATTGGTGAGGGTAGCCCTACTAGGCTGTTTTATGGAAAATGAAAATGTAAAAAATATATACCTGAATTGTGTCCGGTCAAGTCCGTCCTTTGCACGGTCTGCCTGATGCGATGAATCCGGATGGTGTCCGGTCGAGTCCGTGTTCTGTACGGTCTGAAGGACGCGATCAATCCCGATTGTGTCCGTTCATGTCCGTGTTTTGTAGAGTCTGTTGAATGTGATGAATGCGGATTGTGTCCGGTCAAGACCGTGTATTATATGGTCTGACAGATGCGATTAGTCCGATTTTTGCCCGGTCGTGTTCGGCCATGTCCATGTTTTGTACGGTCTGGCGGATGCGATTAATCCGGTTAAGTTCGAAATTTGTAAGATTTTGTCCTTTCTGACAAATGCGAATAATTCAGATCTTATTCGTCTTTGCCCGATATTTGTCTAGTTATTCGCGAACGCAATACAGCCTTATCTTATCGGGTATAGCAAACTGAACTAAAAAAATAGAATTCGATACAGTTACAGAGTATTTAATTATAATTGAGCGAAAACAGGATGTTCAAAAGTTGTACAAGAAGTCATTTTTGATAAGATTTTTAATGCACTTTTAAGAAAGAAATTGGAACACTTTCGAACGGAGTATGTTGAATAGTGAAATATTATGTACAATAATAGTATACAGTTTAGAGAACAGTAAAACAAAAACTATTTGAATCAATTATTATCATTCCCGTCCACTGATCCTTCTTCCACATCATCGTCAATTCCATCACCATTCCCATCAACTGTTCCTTTCACATCATTGTCAATTCCATCAGCATTCCCATAAACTCCTTTTTTCCAGATAATCGTCAATTCTATCAACACTCCGGTCAACTGCTCATTCTTCCACATCGTCATCAAATCTTTCATCATTTCCATCAACTGCTTCTTCTTTCCAAGAGAGCTGTAGATTCACTTTCATGAACAGATTCATTTTCTATCGGAACCATATAGTTATCCTCATCCTTGTTCAAAATCTCATTAGTTTTCTCATCATTTTCCGTATTACTATTCACGCCTTTATCGAAATTCTCATTATTTTTTTCCCAAAAACGAAAGCAAAATATTTAATTTTCTTCGATACGCCCTACTATGCAGTAGTATTTTCTGTTTTCACTTGAATGTTACCAAATTACAACTTAAACCTGCGGATACATTTTGGATACAATCGGACTGCTTCCATAGTCAATGTTTTTGACCGGATGAATTTCGGATTTAAGCGGACGATTTGCTGATTTCATTTGCATTTTACGATATTACAGCTTAAACCAGCGGATTAATTTTGTATAGAATCGGACTGTTTCCGGAGTCGATGTTTTGGACTAGATGAATATCGGATTCAAGCGGACGATTTTCCGATTTCATTTGCATTTCACGATATGACAACTTAAACCAGCGGATAAATTTTGAATAGAATCGGACTATTTCCGGATTCGATGTTTTGGACTAGACGAATATCGGATTTAAGGGCATGTGACACAGTCAAATACCTACATTACCGACCTCACTTTTTCAATTTTCTGAATTTTTTTTTAATCTAAAAACTTTTTTTGTAAATAAAATATCGGGCTGAAACTCTGGAAAATGTATGAGAAGACAATAAACTATGCTTACGTACTTTTTACGATGAGGAATTTCGCAAACAATTATTTTCGAAGAAATTAAAACTGGGTGCATTTTTTGAACCTAAGAACTTTTTTTGTAAATGAAATATCGGCTTCATACTTTGAGAAATGCAAGAGCCGACAGTGAAGTACGTTTATGTACATCACTTGAGTATGAAAGATGCAAGAAGAAATATTCCAACTAAATGTCAACAACGGTTGCCAGTTCGGTCGGTATTCGCGATGAGCACGAAAATGCGAAGTCTGGCGGCCACTAAACGAGGCCTATAGCGGTTTCAATACTTACATAATTCAACATTGAAACAACATATTTCACTCAACTTTTATGCTGGACACAAGTTTTAAAAAATATTATTGTAAGAACACCGCATCATAAATATTTGACAGCGTGGACCCCTGACTTCAGATGTAGACGAGCTAGCTGATAGAGCCTCGATTAGTGGCCGCCATCGCAAATACCGACCGAACAGGCAACCGGAACCGGAGTTGACATTTAGTTGGAATTTTTCTTTTTGCATTTGTTTTACTCAAATAATGTACATAAACGTACTTTACTGTCGGCTCTTGCCTTTCTCAAACTTTGAAGCCGATATTTTACTTATAAAAAAAGTTCTTATGTTCAAAAAATGCACCCAGTTTAAATTTATTCGAAAATAATTTTTTGCGAAGTTCCTCCTCGAGTAAAGTACGTAAACGTAGTTTTTTAAAGTCTTCTCATACATTTTCCAAAGCTTCAGCCAGATATTTTATTTACAAAAAAAGTTCATAGATTAAAAAAAAAATTCGGAAAATTGAAAAAGTGAGGTCGGTAATGTAGGTATTTGACTGTGTCATATGCCCTTAAGCCGATAATTTTCCGTTTTCACTTTAATTTCACCGAATAACAACTAAAAACTGCGGATTATTTTCGGATAGAATCGGACTATTTCCGGAGTTGATGTTTTAGACCGGACAGATTTCGGATTTAATCGAACGATTTTCCGTTTTCACTTGAATTTCACCGAATGACAACTAAAACCTGCGGATTAATTTCAGATAGAATCGGAATGCTTACGGAGTACAAGTTTTTGACCGGAAGAATTTCGGATTTAAGCGGACGATTTTCCGTTTTCACTTCAATTTCACCGAATGGCAACTAAAACCTGCCGATTAATTCCGGATAAAATCGGACTATTTTCGGAGTTGATGTTTCAGACGGAACAGATTTCGTATTTAGTCGGGCGATTTTCCGTTTTCACTTGAATTGTACCTAATTATAACTTAAACCTGTGGATGAATTTTGCATAAAATCGGACTGTTTCCAGAGTCGATGTTTTTGACCGAACGAATTTCAGATAGAATCGGACTATTTTCGGAGTTGATGTTTTAGACCGGACAGATTTCGGACTTAATCAGACGATTTTCCGTTCTCACTTTAATTTCACCGAATGACAACTTGAACCTGCGGATTAAATTTTGATAGAATCGAACTGCTTCCGGAGTACAAGTTTTTGACCGGAAGAATTTCGAATTTAAGCGGACGATTTTCCGTTTTCACTTCAATTTCATCGAATGACAACTAAAACCTGCGGATTAAATTCGGATAGGATCAGACTATTTTTGGAGTTGATGTTTTAGACCGGGCAGATTTCGGATCTAATCGAACTCTTTCCGGAGTCGAAAGTTATGGTCCGGACAGACTCCGGACATAATTAGACAAAGTTCTGACTATTTTCGCAAAGGTTTCGGATTAGATCGGACATATTTCGGAGAAAAATCGTGAATTGGACTGATTTTGGATGAACTTGGACCAATTTCGGAATCAGAAATTTTTAGCAGGGCTATATCTTCAATATTTTCTGAAGGTAATTACAAATCATAAAAAGTAATTATGAAAGCCTACTACTTTGCTTTGCTTATTCAAGGTGAGATTTAGGTTAAGAGTTATACAAAACTATGTTAAACAACAGTTACTTCAGAAATATTAAGGTGATTATAAGAATGTTTCAATCAGATTATAAGAATGTCTAAAATTTGAAAAATGAATACTGATGAAGCCTCTTATTTTCGTTAATATAATTGTTTAACTTATTTTGATCCACGTACTGTCCATCGCATATAGCCTCGACAATAATTTATTTTGAAGAGCTTCTTTAAGTTTCGTTAACACCTCTATTTTTTCAACTTTCTCTCTTAGTGTCTCATTTTTATGAGCTAACTCAGCTTCTGAATTCTTAATGTTTTCCCTCAGTTTTTTCTCGCTTGCCTCATAACCACGCCCCTGGGATAGCTTCTTTGGGGAAATGAAATCTTTTCATTTGAGGGAATTTTCAATCTTCTTCCTACAATCTAAAAATAAGACCCCGGTAATTGTAGACAATCATAGGAATACTTGTATATAAATATATGTAATCAGAATAAAGTCGGTAAAAAAGTGATAAGAGAAAAATTGAAAGATCAGGGTGGAGATTCGGTGGAGGTTTTAAAATTCCCAGTTTTTTTACGGTCATGTTTTTGAAACTAAAAGTAACATATTTATATTTACCGCAAAATGGAAAGATTTATTTTAATTAATTACTTTCATTCTAAATATCCTGTAACAAAATAGAGCAAAAAATTGCAAAATGTTTTTTTTATTGAAGTTTTTAGTCTGAAGAACTTATTTGATTCTATTCTTTTAGATTTACTAATGTATTATGAATATCGAAAAAAGTTCACAAAACCATTTTATTTTTATTTCTTTACTAATAGAAATTTACCGCACGTTGCTTGATATTTTAAGATATTTTAAGGGATTTCTTTTGATTTTAAGGAAATTCAAGGAATTTTAAGGAATTTCAAAAGATTTTGAAGAACTTGAATGGATTTTAAAAAGAGTTGAAAACAGTTTAATTAAGCATTTTCAACAGTTTTCACAAAATTTCAAGACAATGATTGTAAGGAATTTCAATGGATTTCAAATAATTCAAGAGAGTTTAAGGATTTCCCAGAGATTTCAAGAAATTTTTAATGATTTTAAGAAATTTCAAGTATTTGATTCTAATTTGGAGGTAATCAAATGAACTCCCTTAAAATTACTTGAAATTCTTTGAAATGTTTTAAATCTCCTATTAATGTCCTAAAATTGTTTAAAATATTTTAAAATCCTTTGGACTTCATTAAAATCTCTTGAAGTCTTCTCAAATTCCTTCAAATTCGTTAAAATATCTTGAAATCCTGTAAAATCTCTTTAGAATTCCTTTAAATTTGATTAAATCTCTTCAAATCCCGGACAACGCCGGGTAAATTTCTGCAAGTAAATAATTTAAAATTTTGGCTTTTGGGAACTTTGGAAACATTTTTTGCGTTTTTACATTCCAGTAAATGAAAAAAAATCGTCAGACTATACGTTTGAAACTTTAAACCAATTCACGTAGTGCAGATAATTATTAAAAGAATGAAAACTTGAGTTTTACTGGGATCGGAAGTAAACTCTGGGTCTTTTTATTAAATTCCCCGGTCATATACCTCGTCGGCGGACAAATTTTCAGTCTCAGAGTCTGCTGGTTCAGGAAAATCATCATCGCCCTCCTTCAATAAAACTTTTCTGGAAGGAGAGTAAGATTCGCGTAATTTGCGTATCTAAATTTGCGTCTAAAAACTCGCTTCGACGAAATTTTCGTCATCAAATTTCGGGAACTAGGCTTTGTAACACACCCCGAATCAGATTCTGAGGATGATGGAGGATTGACTTTAGATAATGGTGGATGCCGCAGTCTTTCCTTATACATTCTCATAATTGCTTCTTTTTTCGTTTCTGCGTCAAGTAATTGAAAATTAAAGCTGTCGAAATTGCCGTTTTTTCAACAATATTCCAAATTACACTACAACTATTAAACATTTTACATCAGGTCAAAGTAAAATATTAAAAATTGTAAAATTTCATTAATTAAAAAAGATTGACTTAAGCATTATCTAAATTAGAATTCGAACCTTCAGAAGTTAAAGTAGTAGAAAATCAATTAAAATATATTTTTTCAGGCAGTCGTTAATTTTTAAAACTTTTATTTCAAAGCTTGGTAGCTTGAAAAATGTCCTAAGCATTAAAAAAATTATTGAATATTTTAAATTGAACATAAATATATATACTTTAATATATTATATAATTAAACATTTTGAATATGCACAATTGAGAAATTTTACAATTTATTGTTAAAAATATTTGACATTTCAAAACTATAATATGATTGTAAAAATTGAGACCTTTATCACAACTGGAACATTGATTTTTTCCAATATACCATTTCATAAAAATACGTACGTGCAACATTTAAGGTGATGATCAATCAGGCTTTACAGATTAAAACTCTATTTTTTAATTTTATTCGTAAAATATTAGATTCAAATATTCTTTCGGTTTGTACAGCATTTTATTTTTAAGATATACAGAGGAAAAAAATGTCTAATAGAAATATTTTTGGTATGAAAATCTTCAGAAAAAAATTCATATTCTTATGTTTTTCTGTAAATTTTTACACAAGAATTATTTCAATTGGATATTTTTCTCCTCTGTTTTTCTATTTTGAAAGTAAACTGCTGCACATACAGCGAAAAAATATTTGAATCGAACATTTTACGAATAAAATGAATATAGTTGTGAGGTTAGGTTATTTAACCAAAACCCATAACTAATAATTTATAAGTTTATCTATCATAAAAATAAAATTTAGGTATTTATCCGTATAAATCGAAATTCGCAATAAATATATATGTCACTCTCGGTGCCGGCTTTTGTATATTTTATTTATAAATTACACGAATTTAATTGTATAGTTATAGTTACTTCCCTGCTAAAAATCCCTCCTAGAATCCTCTTAGAATCCCTATAGATTAAGAAATTTAAGGATTCTTATAATTTTTCAAAGAGGGTTTTCTTCCATGCTTGAAAGAGCATATACTGTGGAGCTCATGATGTTTGTACGTGGATCCTATAGGGACTTAGAAGTAAAAAAAAGTGTTTTGGTCCTCGCTCATTGGAAGTTTAAAAGGTTTCTGTGAGGTTTCTATGTGCGTCTCATGTATATTTGAAATGTTTCTAAATGGATCTGATTCGGGGTGTAATGGGGTTTTACAAGGATCTCATAAGGTTTGTAAGGAGTTTCTATATAGAACCTAAGAGGAGATGAATGGTTTTTTGTCATCGCTTACTGGGAGGTTAAATGTTTTCTGTGAGGTTTCTGTATGCGTGTAATGTGTATTTGATATGTGACACAAAAAATGTTTTTTGTAGTATTGCGGCACTTACTTTATATTTCAAATAACCTAATTTCACGCACGGTCCCCTACACATATAATCGCACGCTCAAACCCGTTGAAAAATTTCACTCGCTAGGGATTCGAACCCTACCTAAACTACCTAACCCGTATATACCTAGCCGATGCCAATTGCACTATCGAACCGCTTGAACGTTCGTTACAAAATTTCGGCCATGCTTTTCCCCTGAATGACCCAGGGTCCTCTCAGGAATTTATATTCATTATTTCTTGATTTTAGACATATTATGAGAAGGTGGGTTAAAAATGGTGAGGTTCCTGAAACACGTGTAACATTCTATTGACGCAACAGTCCATTTAAGATCCCCTTAGATCCTCTTAAGACGGCACTTATATACTCATCATTAACTTTTCCAGTAAACGCAGTTTCTTAAATTACCGTTAGATCCACTTAGAGAAATTCCGTACAAAATAATGTAGTTTTTTAGTGTCCCCTTCAGGGACAACAACACCGCAGAAATTTCAAAAAGTCAATTTTTTTTATTAGCTTAAAAAATTCTTTGAACCTTGTAGAATAAAGGACAAAAGGCTTTATACGTGTTCGAAACCGATTTCATTGAAATTTCGAGCGCTTTTACCGAGCGTGCCGGGCTGCTCCGCAACGACTACCTTCGTCTATTACTACTATTATTACTACTATTACTACTATTACTACTGCGTTTTTTCGTATACATCAATTTGTAAGAGTTCTATGGCACTAATAGAGATATCGCCACGCTGCCGTTACAAGTATTTTCAGTAAAAAATGCTTCAGTACACGTCAGCAACTCACGTTAGTACAGCTCAGGTGCACATGTAATACGGACTTTAAACGCGTTTTTCTCAAAACACGTTCTTTGAAATCGGCACACAGCATAACTCAAACAATTTTCAATATTTTTAATCGGGTTTTTTCCTGCATCTTTATAATAGTATTCCAAAGAGAAACACATAGCCGATTTCCGATAAATTAATTTAAACAATTTTTATAAACAATGAAGTGCCGTTTTTTTAGGTCGAAAAACGAGTTTTTTTTAATGCTGGCCAATTACACAAAAATCAATATTTTTCAAATAGGCCACGGTTTTCTCTAGATATTTTTATGTAGATTGAGAACAAAAATTTAATTTGTTCCAGATTAAATTTTGCACCCTGTGTGCTGCGTGCCGTGGAGCTCCTTAAAAAAAACGCGCATTACAAAAATGTTACCAGTGCCGCCATTTTGAAAAATTTGTCATTTTTTACTCTAATATATGAATAATAACTTCCCGAAACATTATAATTGAATTCCCTTTCCTTCCATCAAAAAAAAAATTCTTGAAAAAACGTGTTTTTTTGGCCGTTTACAGTGGTGTTACCCCTTAAGTTCCCTTTAGATCTCCTCAGAATGAAAATTTCATGCTCAGTCACATTTCCAGTAAACGCAGTCCTTATAAATACCTATTACATCCACTTAGAGAAATTCCGTAGAAAAAAATTAGTGTTCTAATGTCCGTCTAAGATCCCCTTAGATCCTCTTAAGACGACAATTATATACTTAGTCAATTTTCCAATAAACGCATCCTCTTAAATTACTGTTAGACACAATTAAAGGAATTCCCCACAAAAAAATGTAGTGTTTTAATGTCCATTTAAGATCCCCTTAGATCCTCTTAAAATTCAAATATATACTTAGCAACAGTTCCAGTAAACGCACCTATTAAATTCCCCTTAGATCCACTTAGAGAAATTCCATACAAAATAATTTAGAGTTTTAATGTCCATTTAAAATCTCCTTAGATCCTCTTAAGATGGCAATTATATACTTAGTAACTTTTCCAGTAAATGTAGTCCTATGAAATTCCCATTAGATCCATTTAAAAGAATTTCTCAACAAATAATTTCGCGTTTTAAGGTCTACTTAGGTTCTGCTTAGATCCTCTTAGAACTATGTTCCTATCAAATTCCTATTAGATCCCTTTAAAGAAATGTTCGAAAAGTAATTTCGGATTATAATTTCCACTTAGGTTCCCCGTAGAACCCATTACAAATATTTCGCGAAATTAACTGCGCAACCAGTGTCCCCTTAGGAACATATTACAACACATTACTTTCTGGTTATTATAATAACGCGAACTTTAAGTGAAGGGGGCAAAATGTGGTATTTAAATATATTCAAAACTAAGTGAACACTCGCGAAATACAAAAAAATTCTATTTATTAATTAAACACTTTGGAATTGATTGCACTGATTTTGATACATAAAAACGTTAATATTAAATTGTCCAGAGTATAATTGTCTGTTGTATAAATCATAAATGTTCTTTGGTGAAAAATTAATGTATAATTGAAATGTAAAACGTAGAATAAAAAACACTGATAAAGCAGAAAATATAAAATAATGACGCTCAAAAATGACGCTGACAATAGTAAGCAGGGAGATCAAATTTGTAAAAACGGCCGCGCGTGTTTCTCGTCTTAGGTCAAGAACAGAACTGTCTCCCCCGCTTGTACCGAGGCCACCCAAGGTCCCTTCTTATCCCTGTTTCATATCCTGGGACTTTTCCTATTTTTAGACTACGGAATCTGGCTTGGGTCCTGGCTCGGTCAGGCAGAGTTGCATTTCAAAAAACTTCAAAACTTTAGAATAAGATATAAAACTTAGCGTCCGTAACATTCCCCCTCCTGTACTGAAGTCACAACTGAAGCACTATTACACGTCAAGGACGCGCAATTTCGTCGCTGGTCGGCGATAGGTTCCAGTCGCGGTCGCGACCTCTGCCACTCGGACTCGTCCGTCCGTTCCCGGAAATACCTCTTAAACTCGTCCTCTCGTCCACTGGTTCCGGGTGATTTGTGATCCCCAATGATCACGAGATCGCCAACTTTTAGGTCACGTCGACCTTGATGCCATTTGGTTCGTCGATTGAGGGTAGGTAAGTATTCTTTTACCCAGCGTTGCCAGAACTGATCAGCGAAGTATTGGCTCATCCGCCACTGTCTTCGCATATAGCAGTCTCCCTTTTGGAAAATTCCTGGTGCTCCGCTTCAGCAAAGATAGTCTGAAGAACCTCCTCCTTTGGTGCTTGCTCTTTCATGGTGGCTTCCAGAGCGATCTTCACTGATCGGACAAGCCTTTCCCAGGCACCGCCCATGTGAGGACTCCCTGGTGGAATGAACTCCCACTCTATCATTGCTGCTGCTGCCTTTTGCTGAAGTTCGTCCTGATCCAGTTCTGCCCAGGCTTCTGCCAGGATTCGTCGAGCGCCGACAAAGTTGGTGCCATTGTCGGACAGGATCTTTTTCGGCTTCCCTCTGCGTGCGATCATGCGTCGTATTCCCATAATCATTGCATCTGTGGACAGAGAATGTGCGATTTCCAAGTGAACTGCTCGAATCGCCAGACACGTGAATAGAACGCCGTAGCGTTTCTCCTTCCTCCGCCCAATAGTAACTTGGAAAGGACCAAAATAATCGACACCAGTATTGGTGAACGGTGCGACAAACCCTTCTGTTCTTTCAGGTGGTAGCTGCGCCATAGGAGGGATGTATGGCTGTGCTCGTTCGTTACGGCAATGCTGACATGCATTCCATACTGCCCTCACGGCTGCTCTCGCTTTGGTGATCCAATACTGCTGCCGTAGATCATTCAGGACTCTTTCTCTACCCTGATGTCCCACGCTGACGTGGAGAGTGTGAACGAGGAGTCGTACCGCTGGATGTTTTCCATCCAAGATGATGGGCTGCCGCGCTGTTAGACTCACTCCGCTGCATGCCCTGATGCGACCATTCATGCGAATCAGGCCATCATCGTCCAGTATAGGTGACAGCTCGTATAGTCGTGACGTACGAGATACAGCTTTTTGTTCTCGAAGATGTTGAATATCACCGAGGAAGCTTTCTGCCTGCACCATCCTCAGGATCTCTTTCTCTTCTTTCAATACCAGTGCTACTGGTAAGAATAACCGCTTTATGAGTCCTCTGGGTGCTCGTCGCCATGTCCTCCACTTCTTAGCTACAATTTTCGCCCACGTCAAACCGCGAACCATCCGCATCCAGCTGGAGAACCTGTGAACATCAACCCAATCTTCGAGCTTTACCTGATCCTGAATGAGCATGCAGAAATCTGCTTTTGCCTCTGGTGCCTGCCACCTGTCCTGAGGCCAGTCTGTTTCACCTTGGATAAGAAATTCCGGACCCGTAAACCATCTGCTGGAGGAATCAATTTCAAGATGCTCTATGTCCCGGGTGGCTTCATCAGCCACGTTGTCCTTGGTAGATATCCATCTCCATTCGTCCATTCGAGTAGTGTCGAGAATCTCCGCGACTCTGTTGGCTTCAAAGACACTTGGATACCTTCTAGTCACTGAGTAAATCCAATTCATGACTGTTTCAGAGTCAGTCCAGAAAACTCTCTTGCTTATTCGGAGGCTGTGTTCAGTGGTAACCACTGACGCTAATCTGGTACCCATCACGGCTGCTTGCAATTCCAGCCTTGGAATTGTCATTGTCTTGAGGGGAGCCACTCTGCTTTTCGAAGTTACCAAGGTAGACCTGGTACCGCTTTCCCCCTCCAGTCGAAGGTATGCGACTGCCGCGAAGGCTTGCTGACTCGCGTCACAGAAGACATGCAGCTGGATGTCCTTGACTTGTCCGATTCCTAGAGCATAGAATCGCGGGATCCGCAATTCCGTGGCACTTTTCAGGTCTTCCAACCAGGTATTCCACTTGCTTGTTAAATCTTCTGGTAATGGTTGATCCCATCTGAGTCCTGACCTCCAAATATCTTGCATTAGGATCTTGGACCGTATCGTCATCACTGAGAGTAGACCTAGAGGATCAAAAACGGACAAGACAAGTTTTAATACCTCCCGTTTTGTTGGCTGCTTTTTTCCATCGACTATCTTCTGATTCACTTTCGGAAACACAGATGTGTAGGTGAAGTGGTCGCTGTCAGGGGACCATATTACCCCGAGAACTCGCTGAAAGCTCTCCGTGTTCAATGCAAGTTTGCTTCCGCTTTGCGCTAACGCATCTGAAGGCAACGTGGTTAGCAATTCCTTGGAATTGCTCGTCCAATTTCGTACGTCGAAGCCTACTTTTCGATGCACATAAGAAACTTCACTCGATTGCTGGATTGCCTCAGGAACAGTGTCAACACTATCAAGGTAATCATCCATGTAATGGTTCTCACTAATGACTCTATAGGCCTCGGGATAGGCTTCTTAAAATTCCTTGGCATTCCTGTTCCTAATCTCCTGAGCTACATATGGCGATGACACCGATCCAAAAATCATGACCTGCATTTCAAAAATAATAAGATCACCTGTCTTTTGATCTCGACCTAAGATTCTCTGACTGGATCGATCTTCTGCTCTGATCATAACCTGATGAAACATTTCTTTTAGATCGCCACACATAGCTATCGCTCGCTCGCGAAATCGAAAAAGAACTCCGACCAGTGAGCCGAAAAGGTCCGGTCCTTTCAAAAGTCGATCATTTAGACTTACCCCATGGCTCTTAGCAGCTGCATCGAAGACGATACGCATCTTATCAGGTTTGTTCGGATTGAATACCACGAAGTGTGGCAGGTACCAAGTCCTCGGACCTCCTCGCGCAGCTTCCTCGTTGGTCAGTCTACGAGCGTAGCCTTTATCCTCGTAATCCTAGATTTTTCTGTGATACTCGTTTTTCAAAGCTGGTTCCCGGTCCATCTTCTTTTCCAATGATCGAAATCGTTTCTCAGCCATGTTCCGACTAGGTGGCAGGGTCTCTTCATCGGTTCTCCAAAGCAATCCAGTTTCCCACCGGTCCCCGCAGCGCCGAGTTGTTCTATTTAACAATTCTTCAGCCCTCTGATCCTCTTTTGAGCGCAACCTGGTTGCGGTCGAGCTCACTCCCAAGGCTTCCACACTCCAGAAGTTATGCATATATTGTGCGAGCTCGTCCGGCTCACGCTGGTAGCAGTGCAATACGTACTCGGTATCGGTACTTTCAAGGTTGCATGGACCATGAACTGTCCAACCTAAAGGGGTAAGAGATGCCATTGGCGCATTTACCTTTTCCGAAAACTGTCTTGCGAGATGTGATCAGCGATCCAAAATCTTGCCCGATCATAAGCCTAGGTTCTGCATACATCACATCTGGTAGAGGTATATCCTTCCGGTACGTCCAGTTGTCAGTGTCCACTCTCTTCGTTTCTCTGGCGAGGTTCAGGCATTTTTGTGTGCGCACGCCTCGAAGATGGAACTCCTCTCCGGTGGTACCACGGATCTTCAAGTTGAATCGTCGTGATGTTGGATCCTCAGTTGTGGTATTATCATACCACTGGGCAATAAATGGAGCGATCTCTCCTTTGAGGCCAAGTTCATCGGCCAAGCTGTCCTGTATCAAGGACATTTGTGATCCATCATCCAAAAACGCGTAAGTCTCTACTTTCCCAGCTGGTCCCGTCAAGGTCACCGGCACGACCTTTAGAAACACATGCCTCCTGCGTTTATGGATTACATTTATTTTTGCGATTTCTTCGCTTTCACTCTTCGGTAGTGTTTCGACTCCAGTTTTCGGTGCCGGTTGGGTTCCTGTCTTCAATGTTGACTCTTCTGTCTTCTTTTGATCGCTGTGAAGCACTGGGTGATGACGCTTGCTGCAGCCATTTTTTCCGCAACGCTTCCTCCTACAATCCTTGCTGGGGTGTCTCGACTTTAGGCAACAGAAGCATAGTTTCTTGTCTGTGACCCACTTCCGTCTGTCGTTCACACTAAGAGCTTTCATTCGCTCACATTGCGATACTGGGTGTTCCGCCTCACAGTATACACACATAATTTTGCTGCTAGGCTCTCCTATGGCACCTATCAAGGCTTTGCCAGGTTTTACAGCTATCGGGTCACAGACCATGCTCGCTATGGCGGCTTGATCCTCAAGCCAGCTCGTGAACTTCTTGAGATCCGATGACTCACATCCGCCTTGAATAAAAGTTGCCCATTGTAATTTCCTAGATAAAGGGAGCTTACTCATCAACTGATCCATTAACATTGGGTTGTTCAGATATTCCGGTCGATCTAATGCTTCTACAGTTGCGACGAAATTCGTAACTGTATCCACAAACTCAATGAATAGTTATGGCTGGTGCTCTTTTATCTCTGTACTGGCAGCCACTCTCGATATTAAATGTTTTATTATAGATTCGGGGCGGCCGAAACGCCTTTTCAAGACACTCATTACCTGGTCCACTTCATCAGTGAGTAGAAGAGCCCGCACAGATTCGAGTGCCTTACCCTTAAGACACTTCTGCAGGCGTGCCGTATTTTCCGTATCATGAAAACCACATACCTGAGTTCTGTTTTTAAATGACTGGTAGAATGGCGGCCATTCCGCTATTTCTCCGCTGAAATTTGGCAAATCCTTATTTATGGCTTGTCGAGCCATCAATTTCTCCAGCCGCATAGCATCTGATTCCTTTGGCAGCGGCTTCTGAGGTCCAGGCGAATGTCTAATTTTGTCGCAGGTCCTTCTCTGTTTTCCGCTGGCCTCCGTTACTGGGTCAGGTATCCCCCATGCTTGGACCTTTGAATTTAGTGACTGCACGGAATCGGAAGAGGACGTTGCGTCGCTGATATCATCGTCCTCCTCCTCTTCAAGTTCCGCTAATCGTAGCTTAGCTTGCAAGGCAAGCATTTCCTTTTTTCTTTCAAGCCGCCTGCGGTCCGCCTCTTCTTCTAGGCGGTCCAATTCCTGGGCCTGTTGGAGTTGATCTCTGGCTGTACGCTCCGTCATCGACCGACTTCGGGGGACGTCGTGTTAGCTCGGGATTTTCTTCGCCGGCGTGTACTAATTTCTTACTCTGTTGGAAAATGCCGTGTACGTTGGAGCGTACGTCGTTTTTTCTGTCTGCTCTCTTCAACTTTGACATCCCTCCCTTCTTCTCTGACACCGGATTCCCGTACCATGCGGGTGGGATGCCAAGATTGCTGCGTTGGCTTTTCCGCTCCCTTCCATGGTGATCGGTTGGGTCCGTTAGGCTGAAATTTGGGGTTGTGTTTGTCGAAGGATATGGCATTTTCGCGTGCACTTGTACACTCACACTTTTCGCACTGTCAACATTTTGGTCGTCGCTCGTCCCATTGGCGTCGACGTGTAGCGCATTGGCGTCGGCTTCTGTTAAAGTATCGTCGAAATTATCCAATGTATCAACACGGTTTTCACTCATTTTTTAACTGTCACACAATTCCCAACCAAAACACAACACTTATTATTCACAACCGAATCCACCACCGTTAGAATCCGGCTCGAAGGACCATTGTTAATTATAATAACGCGAACTTTAAGTGAATGTTCATGAATGTTCTTTGGTGAAAAATTAATGTGTAATTGAAATGTAAAACGTAGAATAAAAAACACTGATAAAGCAGAAAATATAAAATAATGAGGCTCAAAAATGACGCTGACAATAGTAAGCAGGGAGATCAAATTTGTAAAAACGGCCGCGCGTGTTTCTCGTCTTTGGTCAAGAACAGAACTATCTCCCCCGCTTGTACCGAGGCCACCCAAGGTCCCTTCTTATCCCTGTTTCATATCCTGGGACTTTTCCCATTTTTAGACTACGGAATCTGGCTTGGGTCCTGGCTCGGTCAGGCAGAGTTGCATTTCAAAAAACTTCAAAACTTTAAAATAAGATATAAAACTTAGCGTCCGTAACACTTTCCACGATTCCTCTTTAAATCCACTTAAAACTCGAACTGCAATCTTAGAGGCTAAACAGATTCTAACGATTCCTAACGGGTATTATTACCAGGATAATGTAGTATTTTAATGTCCGTTTAAGATCACCTTAGATCCTCTTAAGATGACAATTATATCCTCCGCAACATTTCCAGTAAACGCAGCCTCTTAAATTACCGTTAGATCCACTTAGAAAAATTCCGTACAAAATAATTTAATGTTTTAATATCCGTTTAAGACCGCCTTAGATCATGTTAAGACGACAATTTTATAATTTGTTGGCTTTTCCAATAAACGTAGTCTTATTCAATTCCCATTAGATCCATTTAGGGAAAATTCTTGAAAAATAATAATTTCGTGTTTTGAGGTCTATTTAGGTTCCGCTTAGGTCCCCTTAGAATTATGCTCCTCTTAAGTTTGTGACAGGGTAAATTTTGACTTACCCGTCACTTAGATTTTGAATTCCCGCGCCAGGGGTTTGAAAATAGTTTTTTTTTTCTCAATTCACCGACCAAGAGTGAAAGTCACCTCTGCCAAGAGCGTTAATCAGAGACTGTAATTCATGATTATTTACCTTCCGATATTTGTATACTTTCATGTCAAATAAACCCATCTGTCAAATTGAGTTCAACAACAACAACACCATGGTAGTCAGAGAGCGGTCGTCGTCTAAGAAGTCACCAGTACCTACTCATGCACCCTGGATAAAAACTTACCACTAACCGTATTCCAAGCGTCCCACGTTCCCATGGTAACCGGCTGCGATCCAAGATGGCGGGCCATGAACGCTCCATATAACTAGCACCGTATCTGGCCGTCATCCCCACCAGTCTTGAGCGCCATGTCAGCAAGGCGTGACGTCACTAGAACATCAAGTTCAAGAAAGCCAAGGGTGGCTAGGTGCAGCAGAGGGTTCCTTGGAGTTAGTCAACGCAGCCTGAGTCAGAGATCCGCCACCAATCAGGGTTTTACTACTCTACGCCGCCATCTTCCTGAGCACAATGCAAGATGGCTAACGACTGCATGACAACCAGGGCTGAACTGCTACGTCAGAGGATTACCGAGGTTCTGGTACGCTGGAATCGTTACATAGGTGACGCCAACTTGAGGGAGTTTACGACTTCTGACCGGAAATTTAATAAGAGCAGTTTCAACGGTCATTGGCTGGACTATCAACTGAACTTCAACTTTGAAATCCGACCGCGCTGCGAAAGACTACCGAGCAACACGCGCGTTGAAAACTGTAAATCCAGCAACTTATGCAGATTGTTAACCTAGGATTTAGTTAGGGTTATGTCTCCATGGAACCTTTCATCTAACATAAAGGTATTCAAGTACCTATGTAAGGTTTCATGAGACAAAAAGTTCGAAATGCGTGAAAGGTCTCATTTAAGATTATGCGCATGCGCGCTTGCGTCTGGTCGAGGTTGGTTTATTGGCGCGTCATGACATAATTATTATAAACCCACAAGCCTAGGTCCGCGTAAATTTAGTCAACTGGCCTCATGCGATGTTCCGTTTCATTTCTTATTTTTGGATTTTCCCGCCAAACTGTAGTTGGAAACTTTCCAAGATTCCTGAGAGCTTCTCTTGTCAAAGTTTCATGAATCTTGGGGATTTATGTTTAGATTAAGAGTTGTTTAATGAGAAATTGGACATTGTTACTATTCACTTGCGGCAAATAGTTCATAATCTTTGCTAGTGACCATTTAGTTCGTAGTCCGCCTGCGAGGCGCGCTGTAGTTGAAATTCGGTAACCCCTAGATTTCCGCTGTAAGTTTTAGTATTTTGCTTAGAAATCGTAATGTTAGGTATGCCGATAGGATTTATGTTAATGTTCCGCAAATATTGTCAGGGAATATTGTCACACCTTTAGCCAACGATGAAACTTTAGTTCATAGTTCTACCGATAGTTGCGCTGACTCGAGGTTTGTGAATACGCCTTCATGCGAGCAACCTGAGTGTTCACGGTTTTGCACGAAGGAATAATAAGGAGACCGAACTGTCATGGGAAACTTTTTCGAATCTGTTAGGAGCAAAGGCACCGTAAGTGCCAGGCCTGTAAGTCGTAATCACTCTCTTGTGAGTGCGCAAGCGCACCGTGTCCTCTTCTCACGCACAGGAGAAAAGCGAGTGAGACAACTTTTTAAACTGAACAGAATAAAGTATGTTTAGAAGGTTAGGAGAGTTTGTTTTCTTTTTGCAACCGGCAATTTTTTTCGTGCTGTGAAAAGAATTATATGCATGCAAAAGTTACTTATATACGTTTATAAAAAGAGTTTTTTAAGCTTACAAAAGGAGTTCGTCATAAAAGTGGTAAGTATATAATTAGATTACGAAGTTGGTATTTTGATCGCTAAAATAAGAAAGAGTAACCTAAAGAGAGTAACCTCCGAAAAACATATAAACTTTACGTTAATTCCATAATTTCTTTGTCGCGTTTCAGTTTCAAAAGGTACTTACTTATGTTTTTTCTTTCCAAAAATGGTTCACTCTTCTTTCACAAATATTAAAAATATTATTTCTGCATTTATTTCGTATAATTCGTATGATGATCATCAAACGAGCTTAACCTCTCTAACATACTCCATTTTCAGAAGCTCTCTCATTCGCACTTTCACGTACGTGTGAAGAGGACAAGCAAGGACACGGTGCGCTTGCGCACTACTTGAAGGGTGATCACTACTTACAGGCCTGGCACTTACGGTGCCGTTGCTCCTAACAAATCGCGTGTACGGAGATCGGTCTCCTTATTATTCCTTCGTGCGGTCTTGGTGCGTCGCATGAGGACGTTCACTTTCATTCTTGGTTTCGTTTGGGTATACACGTGCCACATTTTGTCCACCGTACTACTGTAGAGAATCGGATTAGTTCAAAGACTGAAATTGGAAAATTGGATATTATAATTTTGGACTGAATATCTGGATTGTTCGGATTACGGATCATTAAATTGTGGAACTTTGAATCTACCGATTACGGATTTGAAGCTAAGAAATGTCACAGGTAATTCCTTTTTCATTAACTCGGCAAGCGACGCGATGGGATGGGCTGTTTAACGCCATGGGTCCTGTAGACCTGCTCACAGCTGGCTCACCGCCTCCCTTGCCCCTCTAAAAGAGTGCTCCCACGCGAATTTGTTAAATTGTTTTTTTGTGATTTTCTCGGTTCATTCTGTTGAGTCAGTGCATAGTGTTTCACGTAGCTTTTAGGGTTCTAGTGTAGATCTGCCGGTTCCAAAATGGCCACACGTCAGGCTTTCATATCTTCGACCACGTGGTCGCTCTATAGCTTCCTGCCAAATATTGTCGCGGAATGACTGTTTTGTGTAACTATTATAATCCAGTAATAAAATACCAGTAATAAAGTAGTAATAAAATTGGGCCGTTGTGAATTAAAGAACCACCCCTGAGATACCTTGCTCCTTTAGCTTTTTTTTATATAGGCTTTCAGGTTTCACTAAAAATTTGCAGTTTCTCTTTGGGAATTTTTGCCGGGTCACCAATAACTTTTTTTCTCGATCTTCGCTATAGGGTCCTGGCTGGCGCCCAGTTATATTTTTGGTATTTGGTTTGCAAAGAAACCATACACGTATACCCACGTATATACGTATACGGATACGTATATACGTGTGTATACGCAACCGACTATCGGCCATTCGACGGGGGAATAAACCAACCCTCGCAAATTCCTCTAAGATCCACTTAAAGAAATGTTTAAAATGTAATTTCAGATTATAATTTCCACTTAGGTTCCCCGTAGAACCCATTACAAACATTTCCCGAAATTAACTGCACAACCAGCATCCCCTTAAGAAAATTTTACAACACACTACGTTCCACGACTCCTCTTTAAATCCACTTGAAACTCTTACTGCAATCTTAGAGGATTCTAAAGAGATTTTAACGATTCCTAACGGGTATTTTTACCAGGGTTGTTATGAAGAGAATTAGTGCAGCACACTTTCCGTTTGTGCTTTTTCCGCATTTGATATAATAAGTTTTTTTCGGATCATAATTTTCAGGATCAAACTTGTTACTCAACACTGCACACGTATTTATAATTTCGATATCCTTATGTCCAGAAAAGGCATGGGTAAATTTTACACACCCGAACATTTCATTTTTTGAAAGAGTATATAATTGCAAAAACTCTATGACCGACAGACTGAACACTTAATGAAAAATGAGAAAATACTTTAGAGGTAAAGTGATCGCACATTCATCACCGGCACAATCCAAGCGTCTCTCTCCGTCTCTGTCTCGTGGTCTCGAAATTTGCAAATTCTTCATTCGCGCTGAAACACCGAACATGACCGAAAAACATCGAAGAAGATCGAAGATTTAAGTGGACTTAAGTGAAACAGCTGATCTCTAGTAAACCTAGTATATATCAGTGTATATTTCTTGTACGCTCACAAGAAATTTGTTTTATTTGTCATCGAATTTCAAACATATACGGCAATGAGCAGCGAAAATAAAATTTTGAAAAAAGTATCAGTTTTCGAGAAATACTTGGATTCAATTCGAAATACCTAGAATCAATAAAGCAACTATCCATAAAAGTTTCCTGATAACTTAGAAATTGTTAAAAAATTTATTGAATTTGTTATGGACCATTGAAAATTGACCCAGAGATGTCCAGTTTTTTCTGAAATTGGTATCCTTTGCTACTTTTTCTTAAATAATTATATAATTTTAAAACATTTCTTATAATTTTCAATAAATTTATATTTGTTTAAACAATTTTGATTTGCTTAAGCAGTTCTTTTCCATAACAAAAAAAAAATTAAATCAAATAAAATACATATAATTATTTTTCTGACTGTATAGTGTATAGGTTAGGCTCAAAGGCCGAAAACGGCCAAAGACTGAAAAATACGGCCAAAACGCGTTCTGGCCGTTGCAGAAATGCCAGAACGCGTTGTGGCTGGTTTCACAACGGCCAAAGTCCGAAATAAACGACCAGAACTAGTTTTGGTCGTTTTCAGAGCGACCAGAACGCGTTCTGTCTCTTTTCAAACGACCAAAAACGGTTCTGACTGGTAGTTTTCAAAAGGGCTGACTCAAAACTGTTCTTTGGAGTAATCGAACTGTATACGACGCATAGTAGAAAACAAGACTTCTTTGGGACAAAATTATATATTTACCTTTTGATATTTCAAAACATTCTATATTGATAACAATTTTTTTTTCTAAAATATGATACTGTGATGAAAAAAGTAAACAATCTTTATTCCATAAAGAAGAACTGTTGATTATTGAAACAATATTCACTTAAAAAATCAGTTTGCCAGTAGCCAAAATATACGTTTATAAAAATTGGTTTAATAATTAACTGTTCTTGTCCTATGGAAAAACATGATAGCAAAGAATAATTGGCAATACATCTTTAGTTAGTTCCACTAAAAATTTGGGTCTGTTTGTGGAATATTAGTGAAAAATTGAATTTGTTCATGAATATTGTTTGAGTAACTGACAATTGTTGATTTGAAAAAAATGGCAGCAAGGATTCATTAGCAAGACATTTTCGGGTAATAATGCAAACATGAAATTTAGCCTATTCATTGTGACATAAGAAAACTGTGTATTTGTTTATAAAAATTGTTTAAATAATTTTCAAGCAGCAGCAGCTAGTCTTCACTTTTCGTAATTGGAAATTAAATTCTCTTATATTTTATTTAAAAATTGTGAATTTCAAGCAGATAATCATTGCGAAAGACTTTTGTCCACAAAAATTGACCAACGTAAAACCAACGTAATATGTGGACTAGGGTGGCTGGAAAACACTTTTTTTCTCTAGAGGGCGACGATCCCCCCCATTTTGTTCCAAATCCGAAAAAAGAGAATGCCTTATTTTTGTTTTTTCGATGTTAATTCCATTTGTTTAAATAATTGAGAATTAATTAAGCAATGTTAATCAATATTCCACTTGACCAATATAAATAATTTTAGGTGAAAAAAATACGAGAATACAGTGCCCAAAAGGTCGTTTTTATGAAGAATTGATATTTTTGGTTTTAAGGGTAGTTTTCAGGAACTTGTGAGGGTGTGATAGGGGCCATTCAATTATTACGTAAGGGTCCCGAGGGGGAGGGGGGGGGGACAAAAATCTCTACATGATCTTACCACGGGGGGAGGGGGAGTTAAAACTATTCTTACGTAATATCTTACTACGTCAATTATTGTTTCAATTCCAATGATCACAGTAGCTACTACTACTTCCAAAGACTAATATAATTTTTTCAAAAAGCAAAAATCTTTTGTTTCAGTCAAATAACAACGTGTTTTAGTTTTTCTAATGGTATGTAACTATTCAACGCTATTAAGAAAAATTCTAAGTTAAATATTACGTAAGAAGGGGGGGGGTCAAGAAATCTTATGTATCCTTACGTGGGCGGGAGGGGGGCAAAAATAGTCAAAATCGCCCTCAAGTAATTAATGAATGGCCCCTCAGGGGTGTCAAACCCATATATCCGATACATGAAATTTTTCGCTGAGTAATTCTCTACAAGCCTTTTTACTTTCCCTACACATTTTTTCAAACCCTAAAAAATTATTTCAAAAACTGATCAAAGTGATTTTTCCCCATGCATTTTACATGGGAAACTTCAAGTCAAAGCCGGCAGCACTTCAAATAAAAGGAACGTAAAAACAAAAATTAGGCATTTTCTTTTTTCAGATTCAAAACAAAATTTAACTCTAAAGGGCAGTTTCGAGTCAGCCCTTGTGAAAACTCACAATCAGAATGGGTTCTGGCATTTTTAAGAATGCCAGAACGCGTTCTGGTCGTTCTGAAGACGGCCAAAACTAGTTCTGGTCGTTTATTTCGGTCTTTGGCCGTTTTCAAAACAGCCACAACGCGTTTTGGTCGTTTTTTTCGGTCTTTGGCCGTTTTCGGTCTTTGAGCCTAACATATAGAAAGAATATATTAACAATTTTTTAATTGTCTAAAAAAATATAATTTGTTTAAACAATTAGTTTTCCAAAAATATTTTTTAAATCATATTTTCTAAATTAAATGAAATATTGAATGATTTCGAGGAGTAATAAATTTTGCTAAACACTTTATGTTATTGCTTATACAATTAATTATTGTTTTTTTCTTCAAATTTTCTTCAAATTAAGTATGAATGGTTTACGTCTTCTTTGGCGCATTATTAAATAAATCATGGAAGTCATAATAAAATTTAAATCATAAAAGTGTATTTATCAATGCTTTCTTCATATTTTTACAATCTTTATCATAATTATGTTATGAAAAAGCACATTCACTAATGCAAATTATGATTTAAGTATCAATACATTGCTTTTTTCCATCTTCATACTCGTTATAAACATTAAAACGTGTTGCTAATTCTCGTTTTAGCTTCATACGATTATTCATAAAACATTCATGGATCATGTAAATCAAATAAAAATTGTTTAAACAATGACACGGCGTTTTTAACAGAATTTACTACTCCTCGAAATCATCCAATATTATGATTCAGAAAATACGATTTGAAAAATAATTTTGAAAAAATAATTGTTTGAACAAATTATATCTGTTCAAACAATTAAAAAATTAATAATATATTCTTTGTATACACTATACAGTCAGAAAAATAATTATATGTATTTTATTTGATTTAATTTTTTTAATGTTATCGAAAAAAGACTGCTCAAGCAAATCAGAATTGTTTAAACAAATATAAATTTATTAAAAATTATAAGAAATGTATCAAAGTTATATGATTATTTAACAAAAAGTAGCATAGGATACCAATTTAAGAAAAAACTGGAAATCTGGGTCAATTTTCAGAAATTTTGAGAATAAATAATTAGTAATTGTTTAAATAATTACATCATGTTTTTAAAAAAAATATCTACTCCGAAAAATGACAAACTATTACATTTCAATCAGAAAATACGATTATTTTTTACATTTTTGGGAATAAGATATTGTTTAAATAAGTTACATTTGTTTAAACAATTAAAAATTGTTTAAAAAGTCATGGGAAATATTCAAATTGTCCATTAGTAATCATTTGTATGAAAAAGACGACGGAAATTGCTGAAGAGTAACAATAATACGTGAAAATGTACTTTTTTGATTTTGGGGTCATATTTGGGGCGTTGTGGGGGGGGGGGGGGGTAAGGGTGAGTTGAAAATAAAAGTTATTAGTATCCTTTTATTTCATAGGTACTCCTCTTCAATGCCTCAAATGTTTGGCACGATTCGATCAAACCCTGAAGTATGAGTTCAATTTTTCGAAAATCCAAAATTTCCTCATGTTAACTAAATTGGATTTTGAAGTGCCCGGTAGCACGTGTTAGTATTCGAATTTCAAAAAAAAATAGGGATTTTCTTTCTCCGGAAATGGAAACTTTTGGCGGGGGGACTTGCCCTGTAGCTCGAAAAGCGTGTTTTGGAGCACCCTAATGTACACCCGAGTACTCGAACAAGGTGGATGAAAAAACTTGGGAAATTTCAAGGTGAGTAACAAAGTGGTAAAACTGCCTATAATTATATTGCAATATTTATCAAATGATTTGTTTATGGTTTAAGTGCAGTTTTTAAACAAAGTTTTGAGGACATACCGCCGAAGTTAATGCGTTAGCATACATATACCCAAGTTTAGGATTTTTTGTGTTTGCTCGTAAGTTTCAAGAACTTAAAAGTATATTTAGGTTCAGGTAAAATAATCAAAAGTATTGCATTGTGGTTTGGAAAATAAACTCCACAATGAAAAAATCCACACAGTTAATTTTTTAACCTTTAAAAACAGTTAAAATCTACAAACTTGGCTGTGTCAAACTTTATACCCTTAAATTTTGTACAAAGTGAAAATATTTGTTTGGGCTACAATTAACTATAAAAAATTAAATTATGTACATGAATGTTCTGCATGAGTTAATTCAATGATTGTGATATGAAATTAAAATTTTTTTAAATCCAAATAAATAGTTGCTGTACAGAATAATGCAACATAATTAAGAAGACATAGACATTACAATTTTCTTCCATACAGAATTATTTCCAATGCAAATGAATCAATATTTTTAAACTGTTTCTAGTTGAAATTAAAATCACTGAAAAATTCGTTCATTTGAACGTTCAGAACTTTTCAGTCATTTTTTTCTGTAGAATTCTGTAAAATTGTATAAAATAAAAATGTGTACAGTTTTTTAAATTTACATAATAAAACAATCATGATATTGGCTTTTGCAAAGTATTCTTGTTTAGAATTTAATCTTGTAGAATTAATTTTAGCAGAAATGAATTTTTGTTTTTACTTTGGCAGAGGACACTAACCAAAAATACCGAATTATAAATGTCCGAACTTCAAAATTTCAGAATTATTAATTAAATTGTTACATTCAAATTTACAGTTTGAGTTCACGTCTGATATAGCGAGAAATATGTAATTAATTAATTATTATGTATATTTAATCGTTAATTTATGGAATTATATAAATAAAATCAATTTTTGGCAAATTTAAATTTTAGGCTTTTAACAATTTGATATTTTTTATGAGTTATTAATTAAATTTTTAATTTTGAAATTATGAAATTAAGGCATTTATAATTCGGTATTTTCATTTTGCGTCTATTTATAATCGATATTTAATTTTTCGGTATTTTTGGTTAGTCCGAATTTTGTGTCGAGTTTTAAAAGTATTAATTACAAAATTATTCTCTGTAGAGTTTACAGAAATTCCTCAAATTTGAATGAATTGAAGAAATCTTGCTTTTGCTTTGTGGTTAAAGAAAATTTGTTTGGGTCAAAGAAACTTTCGTTTAAATCAAGTCAACTTTTTTCGGATCACTTTTTTTAGGGAATGTGATCAAATTTACTACTCCAAATCAAGAAACAAATTTTTTTGAATTCGAATGAAACTTTTCTCTGGGTTCTTCAAATTTTGATAAATGAAATAGAGATTCTAGTAAAAGTATTAATTGTAAACTTTTCTTCGATTTTTTCCCCGATATCCCGAATTTCCATATGAATAAGCGAATGTCTTGCAAACTTGATTGCTAAAAAGGGAAAATATTTCTACGCTCTGCCAATTTTATACTTTTTGAAATTCAATTCTGCACTTATTCCATTGCTTCGTGACATTTTTAATTGCGCAAAATAGCGTGGCTTCACTTCCATTATTCATAACTGCTTGTCACATGAAAATTTTTCATCGCGATAAATTAACGTGAATGAAAAGGTTTAATAAGTAGCCACAAATACTTTTTATTTCTCTAATTGCTAATCGCGTTATCTTATATTCAAAATGCAGAAACGTCTTCCAATTTTAAAGCTATGAATCACGTGATAATGTTTCCTGAAGCTCAACTATCGATTCGTGACGTATCCCTTATGGTAATGGCTTATAGTATACGTTTCCATTCTACGTATGAGGCCAGAGATGCACTTTTTGAAATGTGCAAAGCTTTCGCTAGACCAACATTCCAAGAACGGAATACAAGTAAATAAGTTATTAATCAGTTCTATGATCCACCCGATGACGTAGTTCTTTTACGTTCTCTATGCACTAAATGTTTCTACCCGTTGCTGCCTCCTACCTCTAAACGAAACTTCAAAAAATGCCACGTAAAATGTACGTGCGGCTTGGAATATGACTTAAGTACAGAGTCTTCGAATTATATAATTTCAATTGATTTAAAATATCAAATGGAGGTATTGTTGAAGGACGAAGAAATTAAAAATGCAATATTGATGGGTATTGCTGGTGTCAAACGCCGTGAAAATAACTCAGGAAATATTAGAGACCTTTATGATGGTCAATTGTACAAAGAAATTCAGAAAAAATACTCGGATGCGTCTTACCTTGCCACAAGCAATTTCTCTACGGATGGTGCTCCGGTATGCAACAGTGGAACGAGATCTGTCTGGCCAATACAGCTCATTATAAACGAATTGCTTCTCAAACTTCGGTTTAAGTATCTACTTTTGACTGGGCTTAGCATTGATACAAAAGAACCATCGGCACAATTTATGAACTCATTCTTAAAACACTGTGTAACTCAATCAAATTTATTAGCAGAAAAGGGCATTGAAATCATCGACAAAAATGGAATGCTTGTAAGATTGACAATAGTTCCTGTGTGTAGTCAAGTAGACTCTGTAGCCCGACGTATTTTGCAAAATAGAATCTAATACAACGGATTTTTTGGTTGCAGTTGGTGTTATATTAAAGGCTTGTATGCTGATGGTGCGATGCGTTATCCTTTAAAAAGTGAGGTTTTTGAAAGGTTTTTCTGTAATACTAACACTTTTGGCTTTTGACATGGTGTGGGGATTTCCCATTGATTATTTACATGCAGATCTATTAGGAGTGGTAATAGCTGTTCGTAATAGCTATTCGTGTGATGTCATCACTCGCCTTCGGCTCGTGACGCCAACTTCATACTTATCGGGAATTGCCTGCTTCTCACGTGTCAAGTACAACACTTTTCACAGCGAGTCTAAGGAAAAAGTTCGATTTTCGGAGTGATATTCTCAATAAATAAGTGAATCTATTCATTTATTCATTTTGATCACCACTAATCATATTAATCGTTGTTACAATTGAGGAGCTTACTTTCGAAAGGGCATAAATCCACATTTCAAAATTTTTTGTTTTTTTGCGTTAATCATATCTCTAGGATAAGCGCTATCAACCTATGTATCAGTTTCCTCCAAAAAAGCTTTCTATCCTATATTAAAAGTGAGTTGAACATTTGCTTTGCTACCAAAGGAGCATGCATCCAGTCTCTGGATAATGAGATAATGAGATAAAGAGATAATGAGAATGCAAATTTCTGTTAATTTGGGTACGTGGCCTAGGACCAAAACAATGTAGGAACCCAGAAAAACCAAATCTTTTATAAATGCTGTAAAACGTTTTTCTCGATTTCCCAACAAAAACCATAAGTGGATATGTGCCCTTTTGAAAGTAAGCTCCTCAATTATTCATATTGAATATAGTTAATATCATGTCATGTCATGTCATGCCACACCACACCACAGAGTGGTGAGAAACAGTAACAAAGTGCGGTTAGAAAACGACGATCAATGTAAGTCGTATTTTCTATACATCTCATTACATTGTTCGTTTGGCTACTTTACAACCTCTAGAGGTGTAAAGTAGCATACTTTACAAACTCTAGTGGTGTAAAGTGGAAAGCTCAGAAATCGGCGACTTCCCAGAGTCTACGGAGCGACGGAAAATCGAACTTTCCGCAGACGTGCTGTGCAAAATACCTTTTTTGCAACACCCACCTCGAAAGTACTCCGTTCCGTGTAGCTAAATTATACGCGAAGTGACTCATTCCGGATAACAATGCGGGAATAATATTGGAGCATGCGCAGTTCGATTCTTATATACTTCCCACATCAGCGGAAAGTACGCGCATGCGCACTTTGTAGATAAGCAACTTTCCGTATCGCGACAATTCGGGGGCAACGTAGCAACAGCAGCGCTCAGTGTTGTAATGATTCCACAGTGGGAGTCTGTAACCCATACGTGGCGCGTCCCCGGATGGCGGATAGGGGAATGCTCGCTGGAAACAGAGGGTAGGGCTGAAATAAAATAGGCGCCGCGGACCAAACAGACTGGGTGAAGGACACACCGAGAAAACACCATGACTTCTTCCTGTTGCGGCCCTGTACCGAGGGTTCCTGCTGAATACGGTTACACTACTCAATAAGCAGTCGCAGGTAATGTCCAGGGATGGTCCCGAAGGAAAAACCTCCAAGCTAAGGCGTTAATCAACCGTGCCGAAGGCTGCATGGCACCAGGGGTGTGGTGTTCCATACGGTATCTCTAGGACACCAGGTCGCCTTCTAGAGTATACAGACCTTACCCTCGCATGCGGGGCTCTGCGGGGGTGGACCTTTATTTCCCTAGCTACCCGTGGGAATTTAAATGTATGATGAACAAACTTTGAACCGTAGTATATGTGAGGAGGGGAGAGGAGATCTAGATGTGGTAGAAGTGCTGGACGACAGTGAAAAGTCGTACAGACAGGACCGAAGGACTGCGGAGGAAAAGATGAAGGAAGCTAGGAAAATCTATGTTGATTTGGACGATGTGTTGGAAAGTATGCAGGACTTCTGCTCCACGAGGAGGAATATATTCATGCCTATCAGGGATGGACTGAAGGAGGATCAGGTTCTAATGGAAAGGATGGCATCGACCTCAGGCTCTGCTGAAGTTTCCTACAAACAAGCGATTATACATGTCGAAGAGGAGGTCGAGAAAAAACACCTTGATATACAGGAGAGAAGGAACGTAAGCCAGACGGGGACTCAGACTGAAGATGCCGAGGAAACTCCCGCCCCCAAACTGGAGAAGCGTGAGCGAACGAACCCAGAACGGCGATGAAGAAGGCAAAGACCCGCAACGCTGCTGCGAAAGCGACG
>CAKNXH010058720.1:62363-105306 GCA_932178445.1 Andricus quercusramuli | reverse complement strand
GGTAAGATCATGTAGAGATTTTGGACATCCACCCCCCTCCCCCACGGATCCCTCACGTAATTAATGAATGGCCCCTAACACACCCCCACGAGTCCCTGAAAAGTACCCTCAAAACCAAAAATATCAATTCTCCATTAAAACGACCTTTTGGGCAATGTATTCTCGTCTGTTTTTTCATCCAAAATTATTTATATTGGTCAATTGGAATATTTATCAACATTGCCTAATTAATTATCGATTATTTAAACAAATGGAATTAAAATCGAAAAATCAAAAATAAGGCGTTTTCTTTTTTCGGATTTCGAACAAAATGGGGGGATCGTCGCCCTCTAAAGAAAAAAAAGTGTTTTCCAGTCACCGTGGTCCACTTATTACGTTGGTTTTACGTTAATCACATTTTGTGAACAAAAACCTTTCGCAATGATTAGCTGCTTGAAATTCGAAATTTTTAAATAAAATATACGAGAATTTAATTTCCAATTACGATAAGTGAAGACTAGCTGCGGCTGCTTGAAAATTATTTAAACAATTTTTATAAACAAATACACAGTTTTCTTATGTCACAATGAATAGGCTAATTTTCATGTTTGCATTATTACCCGAAAATGTCTTGCTAATGAATCCTTGCTGCTATATTTTTCAAATCAACAATTGTTAGTTACTCAAACGATATTCATGAACAAATTCAATTTTTCACTATTATTCCACAAACAGTCCCAAATTTTTATTGGAACCAACCAAAAATGTATTGTTAATTGCTCTTTGCTATCATATGTTTCCATAGGACAAGAACAGTTATTTGTTAAACCAATTTTTATAAACAAACGTATATTTTGGCTACTGGAAAACTGATTTTTTAAGTGAATATTGTTTCAATAATCAACAGTTCTTGTTTATGGAGTGAAGATTATTTACTTTTGCTATCACTGTATCATATTTTAGAAAAAAATTGTTATCAATGTAGAGTGTTTTGAAATACCAAAAGGTACAAATATATTTACAATTTATTTGAATTTATTTGGAATTCAAACTCAATTCTTATGTCGGGAAGGGTCATTTTATATTGTTACTCTAACGTTTCAAAGGGGGCGGGTGTTTATAGATAGTACAAATATAAACAATTGCATTTTTGATGTTAAATAATAAATCCATAAAAGTACCATCCCTTCTCAGTATTGAAAAAAAAAATACTTTGTTCGATCAAGATTTGAGAAGTCGGCGGATTTTTGTCCCAAAGAAGTCTTGTTTTCTACTATGCGTCGTATACAGTTCGATTAATCCAAAGAACATTTTCTAGTCAGCCCTTTTGGAAACTACCAGGCAGAACGGTTTTTGGTCGTTTGAAAAGGGACAGAACGCGTTCTGGCATTTTCAAGAATGCCAGAACGGGTTCTGGTCGCTCTGGAAACGACCAAAACTAGTTCTGATCGTTTATTTCGGTCTTTGGCCGTTTTCAAAACAGCCACAACGCGTTCTGGCATTTCTGCAACGGCCAGAACGCGTTTTGGCCGTATTTTTCGGTCTTTGTCCGTTTTCGGTCTTTGAGCCTAACATATATATAATTTCCCATCATGATATAATTTACAGTTACCTCCATTAAAAGCTACGCTCATTATTACAAGGATAGATATGGATAAAGAGGTATGGATTGACAAGGACAGGCTTTCTAATAGATTGTGAAAAGGATAGAAAAAGATAGAGACGATTGGATAAAGGATGGACATGGATAGAAAGGTATGGATTGAAAAAGATAGGCTTTATAGTAGATTCTAAAAAGGATAGAAAAGGATAGAGATGATTAGATTAAGGATAGACATGGATACAAAGGTAAAGATTGAAATGGATAAGCGTATGGTGATATAATTCAACAGAGATAGAAAATGATTGAAATTATTATACAAGGATAGGTATGGATAGAAAGATAAAGATTGACGTGGATAGAATAGGTAAATTATTTCAAGAGAGATGGAAAAGGATTGAAATTATTTTGTAAGGATTCATATGGATAAAAAGGTATGGTTTGATAAGGATAGGCTTTCTAATAGATTGCAAAAAGGATAGAAAAGGACAGACATGATTAGATAAAGGATAGACGTGGATAGAGAGGTATGGATTGAAAAAGATAGGCTTTCTAGTAGATTTTGAAAATGATAGAAAAGGATAAAGACGATTACATTGAGGATAGACATGGATACAAATGTAAAGATTGAAATTGATAAACGTGGTAATATCATTCAAGAGAGATAGGAAAGGATTGAAATTATTATACAAGGATAGGTATGGATAGAAAGGTAAAGATTGACGTGGATAGAATAGGTACCGTATTTCAAGAGGGATAGAAAAGGATTAAAATTATTATATAAGGATTCATATGGATAAAAAGGTATGGTTTGATAAGGATAGGCTTTCTTATAGATCGTAAAAAGTATAGAAAAGGATAGAGATCATTAGATAAAGGATAGACATGGATAGAAACGTATGGATTGAAAAAGATAGGCTTTCTTGTAGATTCTAAAAAGAATAGAAGAGGATAGAGATGATTAGATTAAGGATAGACATGGATACAAATGTAAATATTTAAATGGATAAACGTGGTAATATTATTCAAGAGAGATAGAAAAGGATTTCAATTATTATATAAGGATTGAGATGGATTGAAAGGTATGGATTGAAAGTTATGGATTGAAAAGGATAGGCTTTCTATCAGATTGTAAAAAGGATAGAAAAGTATCAAGATTATTAGATTAAGGATAGATATGGATAGAAAAGTAGGGATTGAAAAAGATAGGCTAGGCAGTTGATTGCGAAAGGGATAGAAAAAGATTGGCGTGGATAGGCGAAGAATAAGGAAAGATTGCCGTGGATAGGTGGAGGATAGGAAATTATTGGTGAAGATAAACGATGGATACAGAAAGATATAAAGATTGAGATTAAAAAGGAAAGAGGGTATTGTAGATTAAAGAAGAGATAGAAATAGATTGGCATGGATAAGGAAGGATACATTTTTCCTGTCTATTTCAATCCTGAAGATTGAAAAAGATTCAAATGGATAGACTTCCTATCTTTTTACTTCGAACAGGGAAGTCTGGTGTGTCCCAGGACTGGCACTGCTCAGTCATCCAAGAATAATACAATTTGTAGATTCGGCCTGAAAATTCTGGTCTGGCCCAGGACTGGCGCTAATCAGCTATCCAGAACAAAAAAAGTTCTAAGTTCGATCACCACGTTTTTTCTTGGTGTATTTCGAGAAAGCTACAGGGTGTCTAAAATAGAAAATTGACAAATTAACCTTGACTTTCTGATCTGGTCCAGGTTTAGCGCTAATCAGCCAGCCAATATCAATAATTCTAATTCTGGTCTGGAAGGTCTGGCCTAGCCCAGGACTGGGCTGATCAGCTAGCCAAGAATGAAAAAAGTTGTATATTATATCAGCAAAATTTTGTTGACATTTCAAAAAAGTTACAGGGTGTATGTTGCGAACAATTTTTGCTACATACACTTATAGTAAAAAAGTATTTTTCACAAGTCATCGAAAAAATACAGTTTCGGCCTAAGCAATTGGAACGAAACTTCTACTTCATAACTTATCGTTTCCGTACCACTTAACGTATTTGATATTTTGGTAGTTTTAACATTTGTGTTTATCTTCATTAGATTAATAATAAAAGAAGGTACAAAAGAAGCTGAATCGGGTTTCAACAATAAACCCCACACCTACCCTTCTGATTTGAGAAGAAAAATTGTATTGAACTGACTTATTTAATTAAAAAGATAATAATTACTGAAACAGATTCATTAAATCGGATTCAAAAGGCCAATAACTAGTGGCTGACCAGCCCATAACTAGCAGCTAACCAGATGGTCTAGCCTGGGGCTAGAAAAAAATACCGTTACACTTTTGGACAGGCCCAGGCCAGACTGTCTGGTCAGCTCAAGACTGGCAACCAGACGGTCTGATCTGGGACAGGTAATCGCCAGAACAAATTCGCACACGGAGCAGAATGCACATTGATTGGAATATAATATTGTTCGTAATTACGACTATAAGAAACAATTTTGTTACATTCAGGTATTTTGAAGAACGCAACTTTCAATTATTTAAAAATAAAAATTAATTTTTATGCTGAAAAAAGCAACGTGGATATCTGCGTGCACTTCTAAGTGTTTGTTTTGTAAAAATGATGTGGATTTAGACATAGATTGTTAAGTGATTAATCATACTTCAAAGTCAATGTGGAATTCCACTTGTTAATCCATGTACATTTACAAGTGTAAATCAACGTTGATTTTCAAAATTTAACAACGAGAAATCCACGTGAATTACTTCACTACGGATTTGAAAAAGAATCTCAAAAATAATAACTTAGGCAACATTTCTTTGTCGCCCAAGGCAAAATCAATTTGTCAGACGGCTCCTTCCAAAGATCGATTTTTTTGCTCTATCTTCGTCCACATTTTTTTGACATAAAATTTGGTTTTTGCTCACAAAGTCAATAATAAGATTGTCAATATATTTGCTTCTGTTAGCATCATTTTTCTTCCTTGCACTCATTTTCATAAATACGCTTGACGCTTTCAAATAAGTTTATGTGGCCTGATAAAAACAGTATCAAAGTCACAGACGCTACAAACAGACGACACTACAAGCAGACGAATCTTTCCCTTGGAGATTCATCGCTGGGCTGCTATTCGCTGTCAATTCCGGATTCGTCAATTGATTCATGACACGTTCACACCTCTGCAATCGAGCGATATATTGAACCTATCCAGCAAAAAAGAGAGTATTGATACGAATTGAATTGGAAAGAATAAGACACCCTGCAAATCCCGCTGTGCGACAATGACGCATTGGACCTATGTGTCAATGCATGTAAATTCGTGAAGAAGGTATATCAATGTTGAATCTTTCTTTACGTACAAATACAGTGCAAAAGTCAGCGAATACACTTCAATACGTCAGCACGCAAACGCTTCAACAATGGTCAATGCGTCTGAATTCGTGAGAGTAAAATACACACTTGAATTCGCCCCAAGGCTTCACGGCGAATTTCAGCGAGTGTTGATTCATACAATTTAATCCGTAGCTGGAAAACCAACGTGCAGGGCATATAGAATTATTGTAAATGTTTAGTAAATTGTCTCGTAGCTCAGTGGCGGGTGCTCTGGACTGATAAACGAGGGATCGCTGTTTCAAGTCTCGATGCATGCACTTTTTATTAATTTTTTTCTGATTGACCTCGACCACGCATTCACACGAATTCACATGCATTCAATTCGCGCTGTCTCAATTCATCTAAATGCGTCTCAATGTGTTCGAATGAATCAGAAAACGGCATTCACGCGCATTACCAAAATGTTAATTCGCCCTAGTCCGTATCAATTCTTTCTTTTTTGCTGGGTATGCAGAACTTGATTGGTTCTTTCCCGTGAAGCCTCAGTTTCACCAAGGCTATTCAAGACTAATCAAGTGATGCATCGGTTCGATATATTGCTTGTTTACAGAGGTGTGACCGTACCATGAATTGATATAGTCAGCCCAGTTTCTCGATTTCAAGTGTAACTGGCGGCAATGTTTAAAAGAACATTTAAAAGAAAATAAAATAATCAGAAGGGAATTAGTTTCGAATTAGTCAAATTCATTCATTGTTAATAATTTGTTCGTTAAGTGCCTGAACAAGCGAACTGTTGGATTTTCCATAAAGAAAGAAATTATATTGGATCGTATCAACATAAATGGAAGTATGCAATATTCTGAACTTGAAAAACTTGGAATGTTATCTATTTTGTCGCGCAAATAAAAGTTATTATTAAATATAATGATCATAATTATTGTTATGAATAATAATAATAACAATAATAATAAATAAATAATAAATAAAGACATCTTATTTTCTTCGTCCAGTGCTGCTTGATGGTCGACAGTTTACACTTGTTCAGCGTGTGATTTTCTTTCCTCAAGTTTCGAGCAATTGCCCTAACTTTTGGAGTGAACTTTTTATTTGATGTTATGTAGCTAATCACACACTGAACATTCGATGCATGCCGTCTCGCCGTTTCAATTTTGAACTGAAGCTGTGCAATACGCTCGCGTGTCTTACTCAGATGTACCGAAGTATCGTTACTTCTATCGTCGCCAAGCAGGGAAACCGCCTTCTCGTAAACTGCACAGTTCAGATTCCAGAGATTAACATCTTCAGGGAGCAAATCGCGGAGAGCAGTATTAGCTTCAGCTAATTTGTCCATCCTGAGGAAGACTTTTTGGTGGATAGATCTCCTACTTCTCATGTTGGCATTATCGACTATCTGTAAAGGTGGTCTTGCTGGAACGGGTGGAATGTTCGCTGGAGGATGTTGCTCCTCTTCCTGTTGATAAAGAGCTTCATATCCGTTTTTTCGCAAGAAGGATACCTGATCTCTCAAATACTGAGGCGTTTTATGAGCATATTCCGGGCGCATATTGCCCCAACGGTCATGTAACCTCTTCATGAATCCTCTCCGCGCCGGTGAGCTTCTTTGATAACAGGTAAGAAGGTCCCTCCTGAGTTGGTCCGACCATTTAAATCGATGTTCTCGCGTGTGTCCGGGGTCGTTGCCTGGTCGTCGCCTCGGCTCGTTCCTATTGCCACTCCCAACTGAATCATGGCCTCCATCCGAGAGAGGCCTATTGTGGGTGGCACTGCGCGATACTTGGGTCGTAACCGCATAATTCGTTGCATTGGGGAGTTAGCCCAAAGCAACGCGGCTGACTGCAAGAGCCGGAGCTCTTGGGCGATGGGGTCGCCACATCCCTACGCTTTGATGTCTTTCAACAGCGAAACAGCGCCTTGAACGGCGAGTCAAGTGGATTCAGGAAAATTCCACCTTTTCTACTGATCCTTCCCGTCTGTTCAATAAAGCTTCATGTGTAGTCAAAAATCCGCCTAGTCAAGAAGAGATTCAAGTCTTCTGGGAGCAAGTATATGGAGATACTTATCAACTAAATGAAGACGCTTCTGATATATCACCCTTTCGTAACTTTTGCCGAAGGCAAAGGTTACAAGGTCCAGAGGAAGAGTGTCCACTAATTACTGCTGAAGAAGTGAAGAAAGTTATCGCTAGAACTAAGAACTTTTCAGCGCCAGGGCCAGATAAAATCAACAACTTTTGGTGGAAGAAGTTTACTTCTACGCACCAACATCTAGCTCGTATATTTACTACTTTCTTAAACGGAGAACAACCCGTCCCGCAGTGGCTAGTGGAAGGACGCACGGTATTGATCCCTAAGACTGGAGATTCGTCAAGTCCGAAGAACTACAGGCCCATAGCTTGTTTAAACACCAACTACAAGCTATTCACTGGCATCCTCAAAGAGAGGATATTGTCATCTATCGAGCCGGTATGGAGTGTAATAGTCGAACAACGTGGATGCAAGAGAGGGCTGGCAGGTTGCAGGGAGAACCTGTTAATAGACAGGTGTATTACTCAGGACTCGATTAGGTATCGACGCAATCTGTCCATGGCTTGGATTGATTACCGTAAGGCATTCGATAACACGAACCATGAGCTACTTATTAAGCTTCTTGAGTGCATGGAGGTGCATCCAAAAATAGTGAGATGCATAAAAGAGCTTATGCTCTTGTGGAGGACAAGATTTGTCATGACATCTGACAAAAGGCAAGTGACTACAAGCTTTGTCACATATGAGAGGGGGGTCTCTCAAGGAGACTCTCTAAGTCCGATACTTTTCTGCATCTCACTCTTGCTTCTATCTATTGTGCTCCGAGGCAAAAGCTCTGCATACCTATGTGGCCCGCCGAACAGAAGAGAATATAAGGTCAACCACCTTTTATACAGGCGACCAATATGCTGGCCGTTCCTATACTGATCTACACGTTTGGTGCAGTAAAGTGGATCGTCGATGAGTTGAAGCAACTTGATCGAAGCACACGCAAGATGATGACAATACATCGAAGTCTTCATCCTAGGTCTTCCGTACCTCGGATATATCTCCCTCGCGATAAAGGAGGTAGAGGCTTGCTAAGCTTAGAGTGTCTCCATCGAAGAACGGTTCTGGCTACAGCCTGCTCAGTTCTAAAAAGCATGGATTCCCTTATGCTACTTGTACATCAACATGAAGTCGCAAATTCTGCGGTGTTTTTATACCATGCCGCAGATAGGGCCGCAAAGGAGCTTGACCTCCCATTTAATTCCAGCGACACTACACATGGGCTAGCATCACTAACACCTCTGGTGCTCAAAAGTCGTATACAGGAAGCAGAACATACGCTCCTACTAAGAGAACATGCTGACAAACCCCTTCATGGTAAGTTCTACGGCATCATACGTAGAGAAGAGCTCTCAATGGGTCTGTCCAACATGTTTCTCAAGTCTGCTGGATTGAGATCGGAGACCGAGGGATTTCTTCTTGCCTGTCAAGACGGCGTCATAGACACCTTAGTTTACCGCGAGCGCATAATGAATGTACCTGTACGCGATACCAACTGCCGAGCGTGCAAGCAAGAGCCCGAAACACTTGGACATGTTCTCAGTGGATGCTCTAAATATGCATGCTACGCGTACATAGAGAGACAAAATGCAGCTCTAAAAGTGTTATATTACCATTTCAGGCATTTCTATGGTGTTGATCTATTGCTCGTCTTGCCATACGCCCAGGGGGAGCTCGAGTCAGTTGTGGAGAATGATCAGTATAAGATGTACTGGAATTTCTCATTCTCCACCACTCAACGTATCAGTGCTACGAAGCCTGACATTGTCCTCCAAGACCTGAAGAACAAGATCATTTACGTGATTGAATTCTCGGCACCAGCCGATGGTAATATCACGGCAAAGGAGGGAGAAAAACGGGCGAAATATCAAGCACTTCTTTTCGATCTGAGTAGGCTGTACCAAGGCTATAAAGTCCATCTTATAATTCTCATAATCGGCTGTCTTGGAAGTATGAAAGCTTCATTTATCAGCCAACTCAACAAGATTCCGGCTTGCCACCGTCAGGCTCATTTCATCGCGAACCGGATGCAAAAGGCTGTTCTCCTGGGATCACTCCATCTGGTCCGTCAACACTGTTCCTCTTAAATTCTACAAAGATTGGTAGCTCTAAAAAAGTATCCAGAGGTGGAACCTTCATCTCCAACTGTCTTGTCTGCCGCGTAAGGTCATCCGCGGCTAGAGACCTGACTCCAAGGAGCAGTGTTGCCCGATGTTCTCACGCGTAAATTTCCCGCTCTTGCTTACCTTCTAGGACCGAAGGAGCAGAAGCGGATGACGTACACGTTCCAGTAGCTTTGGGATTGGTTTCTTCAAGGAATCATGATCGAAGCTTCCGGAGTCTACAACTTCTCAATAAATAATAAATAATAATAACTAAAATTGTAATTTTATAATTAAAATGAATGAAATTTCTATAGGGGTAAAGAGAGAGGTTTTTAGATTTGTAAGTTAGTTTCCTTCAAAAATTTGAAAACTGGTGCAACCATCCTAATTGTAGAATTTGCTAGAAATTGATAGCTACAGAATGGAAGAGGGCATTTCAAGATTTTTGTTAGGGATCTGATAAGATTTATTCTGGGAGCGTTGAATCTAGGGCACGCCCAAAGCACATGGTCCAATTCTTCATCGATATCAGGGTCACATGAACAGCTTCCAGAAGAAATTATATTTTTCCGAGCTAGACTGGCATTCAAGGCATAGTGGTTGCTCCTCATGCGACAGAGAGTAACAATCCACTCCCTTCGAGCCTGAAATGACCAGAACCAGGGTTTCCTACTAGGTTTATAATAATATTGAGTGTACGTGATACCTTTGTTTTCTCCTATTTTTAGAAAATAGTTGTCACAGTTTTTATCTAGGGTTTCACGAGATGAACTGAAAAAGTCAGAGAAAGGGAGGGAAATGTTTAGGATAGTTGCATCTTTGGATGCAGTCTTGGCTGCCAGGTCCGCGGCTTCGTTGCCGGGTATGCCCTTGTGGCCGGGTATCCAAACCAAGGAGACTGTACATTTGAGCTTGTTCAGAATGGCTTGCCGGTTTCTAATTATGTAAATTAGACAGGAGTTGATTGAACTAGGACAAATGGTAGCTATGCTTTGAAGGGCACTTAGTGAATCTGTAAAAATAACTGATTTGGAGAAGCGGTACTTAATAATATAGTCTAAAGTATACAAAATAGCAATAGCTTCTATTGAAAAATGGAGGCGTATCTAGATATTTTCCACGAGAGATTGAAATTGGCTTCAGGGCACACCACGGCAAAGCCCGCGATGGACTCAGCGATAGACTTTGAACCGTCCGTGAAGAATGGGAGATAGTCGTGGAACTTTTCATCGACCAGATCCTTAAAGAGACCTACAGGATCTGGACAGTTCTGGACTAAGCGGCCTAAAGAAAGATCAATGTTTGGACAGAACAGGTGGTCCTCATACGGGAATTCATAGTGAGGGTGTGTGTCTGATTTACGAATCTGATATTTGAAGGGTTGGACATTTTCATAAGCATTCAAAAGTACAAATTGATTTTTCATGTTCTTTCTGTTTCTCCTTGCATCTCTTGATAGTTGCGACAGTTTATCTGGAAGAGGATGATAAAGGTCCGAGAAAATTTTTATGAGATATTTTTTTGCCAAAAACCAAAAGCGTTTTTTGAAGGGTGGTTCACAGAATTCTGCTAACATGACATTTATGGGAGTACTATTTCTATAGCCTAGGGCTAGTCTTATAGCTTGATTACGAATTTTTTCTAAATCACTGAAATTTTTATGTGAAGTAAAATTAAAAATATGAGATCCGTATTCTAGACAGCTTCTGATGAGGGATGTATAGACAGTCCTGAGGATACAAGGATCTGCGCCCCACCAAGTCCCTCTGAGAACTTCGAAAATATTTAAGATTTTACGTATCTTGTCACAGAGATATTGAAAGTGGGGTTCGAAATTGAATCTATAATCGAGAACAATACCTAAAAATCTAGCTACTGGAGATGGCGGGATGTTAACACCATTCAATGAAAGGATGTAACAAGGATTGTCGGTATCAAGGTTGCGTCTGTTGAAAAGGACCAATTTGGTTTTTTCAGGAGAGACCTCTAGACCCCTGCCATCCAGGAACTCTGAAAGAGCATTCAAGCACTGCTGCAGAGATTGTATACAAACCATAGGATCCGCAGAACGACAGATGATGGCAATGTCATCTGCAAATTCTACTATTAAGCAATTTCTAGGAATAATAGTGTGTATTCTCCTGGTGTAGATTGAATAGTTAATGGGACTAAGTATGCTTCCCTGAATTGATTGATATAATTTGCATCGTTCCTGAGTCTTCGGAAGGTGGCTAAAGCCGCCTTCCTCTCTTCGACTGCTGCATCGCAGGTTTCATCCCACCACGGGGCAGGAACGAAACGCTTCCTTGAAGGGACAGGGCGGTGGACATTAGCCGCAGGTTTAGCCTTTGGACACGCAGCAAGCACAGCTGTATTCACGCATTTTACGAAGGCTTCGTACTTAGAGAGACAGTCTGAGTCCGTAGACTCAAACAGCTCTCCATCCTGCAAAATAGATTCAGAGAGATTAGAAGAGAATGAGGACCAGTTGATGCGTTTGAGCTTATATCTATGCGAGTGGAATAGGGCTATTGGGACAGAAACTCCAATACTAGAAATCACTGGGAAGTGATCGCTGCCCAGGGAGTCGTTCCAAACCCCCCAAGAAGAGAGTGTGTATAAATTTGGAGACACGAATGTCAAATCAATGATTGATGGCGGGCTTCCAGGACGGGTACGAAAGGTGGCTTCACCTGTGTTGAGGGGTATAAGATCTGTCTTATCCAAGGCAGAGCAAAGCTCAATTCCTCCCTTACAATTATGTGAGCTGTCCCAGAGAGAATTGTGGCAATTAAAGTCACCGCTTATAACAACCGAGCTGCAATTTATATCTTTAATGGAATCAAAAAATTGGGTCCATGTCGCCGATGTTATAACATTAGCGGGGGTTGGTACCCTATAAACTGAAACAATAAGAAGCTCCCCAAGCGAGGTACCAATTGAGATTGCTAAAGTCGCAAGTATGTCCTCCCCGCTAGGGATAGAGTTGATCTGGGAAAATGTGATGCCTCTTCGAATAGCGATAGCCAGACCTCCACGACTATTGCTAAGTCTATCTGCCCTGATAATGTTCAAGTCTTTAATTTGAAAATTTTGTTTTGTAGTAGGTTTTAAAAAGGTTTCTGAAAGAAGAATAATATCAAACTCGTCCCTAATGTTTGAAAGGTCGCCCTGTTTATTCAGGGCACCCCGACAATTCCACTGGGCGATTCTTAAACTATTGAGCTGAGCCATTCTGAAGGAAAGAATTTGCTAGATTCATCACACTACGTATTAATGTGTTAAGGCTATTTTGCCCCTCCTCTGAATCAAGTGATCCTGAGGATAAGATCCCGAGTAGGTTCATCAGGGCAGATAGGATCGTGCCAACAGTCGGTGAGTTGAGCAAATTCATGAGGGTAGAGAAGGAAAAAAGGGGGGAGAAAGATGGGTTGGGTAAGGAGGAAGAAGTGCCCTTTGGTGGGTTAAGGGCACAGCCGTTAGGCAAGAAGCTTTCTGATCTTCCATTGTTATGAAGATGAGCGAAAGATGTACTGTCTGATGGTCCTTTGAACGAGGGAGGTTGGGAGCCGACCTCCGAGGAAGGTGTGGTACTGTGATTGGGTACCGAGTGCCTGCCTGGACTTTTGGATGAGGTTTTCGGAGGGCGAGTCGAAGGGGGGGTTGATACTGACTTGGCATATGATTGCCTGGAATGCTGAGGGCGAGGAGTGTTGAATGAGGGTACTGGGGCATCATTTAGCTCTGGAAACATGGAGAAGTTCCATGTTTGGGAGGAGCTAGAGGATGAGGGGGGAGCGGAAGCGGCATAATCGACACCCCTCCCTGATTTTAGGATATCTTTAGCTTCCTTGAAGGTCATCTTGTACTTCGTAGCAAAAAGGCGAAGCTCGTTTTGGAAAATGAATTCCGGACAGCCTTTATATGTTGGCATGTGATCGCCCTTGCAATTTACGCATTTGGGTTTAATTTTCTCATTAGGACAGGGGTTGGAGTCGGTGTAAGCATCCGAAGATCCACAGCGTTTACAACGTTGGCTAGATTTGAAATGTTTGCTGATGTGCCCAAATCTAAGGCAATTAAGACACACTCATGGTTGAGGGATGTAGGAATTAACCTGGAAAGAGGCCAAGAAGAGTGAGACTCTCTCTGGAAGGCAAGTTCCTTCCCTGAGTGGACCTAAGACCTGAAGGTTCTGAATGATCTCTTCCCTGGAAATCTCATGAGATATGCCGCGAATGACACCCTGGCAAGTTGCAAAACTGGCTGGGATGAGGGTAGTGAAGCGGATGATTTTTTTGGGGATTTCTTGGAGCAACATGTTGGCTGACTTCGCGGACTTAGCCATGACCTTGAGCTTGCCGAAGCCACTGCTACGCACATCGTTAATATGGCCGAGAAAGTATTTTTGCAAAAGGCGACCGGTCGTATCGGCAGCAAGATCTTTTTTCGCGTTTTGAGAGTTCATTTCGCGTTGCATTATGATTGGGCACTCGCCCGATTTGAATTCGCTGTAGCGAAGCTGGTTGTGAACTTTAGGGAGCGATTTAGTGGATCTTGGGGCAACGAGGTTGTTGTCGGTACAACCGACATGCGCGTTTTGGATCAGCTGTTCTTGTCGTGTTTCATCTCGTGTGGCGTTCACAACCGTGAATTTCCGCTCAGATGTGAGTGAAAGTGTGCGCTTTGCAAACAAATGTTCATGTTGGCTATAAGAAGATCATAGTTTAAAACACAAATTGAAAAATATTATAAGAATTTTTTTAAGTATGCATGCAGTTTCCTAACACGTGAAACCAGAGATGAGGTGGGTGAAACCGCCTATTTCTATTTTCTGGATTAAATTTGTTAGCAATTTTTTGCTGTCGATGTCCTTCAAATCAACAAAATTAGCAAATAGCAAGAAAATTTCATGTATGAAAACCAACAAGGATGTTTAAAATTCAGAAGACCAAACGAACTTTTGTTCTTCAAAATTAGTCTACAAGTCTCAGATGAGAAAAAACATTTCAAATTTCAAAAGGAAATTCTGTGATTCGTCGCAGAAATGTTGTTACATTTTTGTTATAAAACGAACAAATTAACTTGAAACTCGGAAACGCAAAACAAACTTTTGTTATTGAAAATTAATTAACAAGTCTACGATAAGTAATTCTTTGCGATTCATTACCAAAATTTTTGTTACATTAATTGTAACGAATTAAAAAAAATAAAAAATAGGAAATCCAAACAAACTTTTGTTCTTTAAAACTAACCAACAAAAGTCTAACATAAAAAAACACACTTTTAACCCCCAAAAGTAATTCTTTGCGACTTGTTGCTTGATCCATTTATTATTACAAAATCAATAAAGAAATCTAAAGCTGCGGAAACGAAACGAACTTTTGTTCTCTAAAATTAACTAACAACTCTAAAATAAGAGATACATTTTGTACCAAACGAAAGTAATTCTTTGAGATTCATAGCGAACTTTTTGTTATATTTATCGTCAGAAAACCAACAAAAAATTCAAACCGGGAAACCAAACAAACTTTTGTTCCAGAAAATAAATAAACAAGTCCAAGATAAGGAAACTCATTTTCGAATTCTCAAAAGTAATTCTTCGCAACTCTGTACACAATTTTTGTTAAATTCAATGTAACAAAACTAAACAAAGAATTCAAAGCTCGGGAAACGGAACAAACTTTTGTTTTTTAAAAACAACCAACTTGTTTAAAATTCGAAAACACATTTTGAACCTCCAAAAGTAATTCTTTGCGATTCATTGTAAAAATTTTGCTACATTAATTGTATCACATTAAAAAAAAATTAAAAATGGGAAATCCAAACAAACTTTTTTCCTTTAAAACTAACCAACAAAAGTCTAACATAAAAAAACACACTTTTAACCCCCGAAAGTAATTCTTTGCGACTTGTTGCTTGATCCATTTATTATTACAAAAGCAATAAAGAAATCTAAAGCTGCGGAAACGAAGCGAACTTTTGTTCTCTAAAATTAACTAACAACTCTAAAATAAGAGATACATTTTGTACCAAACGAAAGTAATTCTTTGAGATTCATAGCGAACTTTTTGTTATATTTATCGTCACAAAACCAACAAAAAATTTAAACCGGGAAACCAAACAAACTTTTGTTCCAGAAAATAAATAAACAAGTCCAAGATAAGGAAACTCATTTTCGAATCCTCAAAAGTAATTCTTCGCAACTCTGTACACAATTTTTGTTAAATTTAATGTAACAAAACTAAACAAAGAATTCAAAGCTCGGGAAACGGAACAAACTTTTGTTTTTTAAAAACAACCAACTTGTTTAAAATTCGAAAACACATTTTGAACCTCCAAAAGTAATTCTTTGCGATTCATTGTAAAAATTTTGCTACATTAATTGTATCACATTAAAAAAATTAAAAATGGGAAATCCAAACAAACTTTTTTTCTTTAAAACTAACCAACAAAAGTCTAACATAAAAAAACACATTTTTAACCCCCAAAAGCAATTCTTAGCGACTTGTTGCAAATTTTTGATCCATTTATTATCACAAAAACAATAAATAAATCTAAACCTGCGAAAACGTAACGAACTTTTGTTCTTTAAACTTAACTAACAACTCTAAAATAAGAGATACATTTTGTACCAAACGAAAGTAACGCTTTGAGATTCATAGCGAACTTTTTGTTATATTTATCGTCACAAAACCAACAAAAAATTTAAACCGGGAAACCAAACAAACTTTTGTTCCAGAACATAAATAAACAAGTCCAAGATAAGGAAACTCATTTTCGAATCCTCAAAAGTAATTCTTCGCAACTCTGTACACAATTTTTGTTACATTCAATGTAATAAAACTAAACAAAGAATTCAAAGCTCGGGAAACGAAACGGACTTTTTTTTTTAAAGAACCAACCAGTTTAAAATTCGGAAACACATTTTCAACGCAAACAATTACTTTTGGGGGTTAAAAGTGTGTTTTTTTATGTTAGACTTTTGTTGGTTAGTTTTAAAGTACAAAAGTTTATTTGGGTTTCCCATTTTTAATTTTTTTTAAATTTTTCACAATTAATGTAATAACAATTTTTGTGATGAATCGCAAAGAATTACTTATCGTAGACTTGTTAATTAATTTTCAATAACAAAAGTTTGTTTTGTGTTTCCGAGTTTTAAATCAATTTGTTGGTTTTATAACAAAAATGTAACAAAATTGCTGCGACGAATCACAGAGAATTTATTTTTGAAGTTTGAAATGTTTTTTCTCATCTGAGACTTGTAGACTAATTTTGAAGAACAAAAGTTCGTTTGGTCTTCTGAATTTTAAACATCCTTGTTGGTTTTCTTACATGAAATATCAGGAAAGTTCTGTATTAAATTGAAATTCTTTTTTTTTAGGTTGAGCAAATGTTATGTTATTTTAAGGACGGTAATAAACGTTTGCAAGAACAACTAAGAATTTAAAAAAATTTAAAGGCTTGAATCTTGCGTCTTGTAGAAACAATCAAAGATCAACGATGTGAAATTTTTGCGGGAGCTGAAGTGAACCGCCAGCACGCACATTACCTTGACAATTATAACACAAACAAGTGGTTGCTAAAGCTCGATTCTAATTGATTCATTATGCCCAACTTTGAAGCTTTACTGTGCCCAAACTAAGGCCCAGATCAAATTTTGTCAGAGGACTTTTCTGTTTCTTTTTTGGTCCTCTATCAGCCAGCACCGGCATGTTCATAGGTGGTGGGACACCCTGATGTGTTTGCGTCTGCTAAAGAATTTGAAAAATAATATAAATGCAAGAAAGCTAAATGTTTGCAGGGAGAAACTTGTCTCGGGGTGATGTCCCATGTCGAAGATATTCCGTTTAGTTTTGCTTTCGGCGTTTTGTTACTAGGCAGCTGAGCCAATGACATTCGCCTAGTTCCCCATAGGGGCTTTGTAATTGGCTTGAATTTCTGGTGACAAAACGCCAAACGGAGAACAAGGTAAGTGCACCGACATGAGATGGCACCCTGAAAGTACCTTAACTTTTTGTGAAGGTGCTTTGATCGCGCTTCTGAGAAGCATTCAGGAGTACGCTCTTCTTACACTTCTCTTCTACTGCTAGCCTCAATCAACTCATTCAGTGATTCGTTTAGTGCGCGTTTTATGTGAGATTGCAAAAATGGATGTTGTTCCAGTAGCAGTATTGAGTATGACAATGGTGAAATTACTACGATTAAAAAAACAGCTTCGTGAGAAAAGAAAATGATTTCTTCGTTGGAGTGTGCGGCCCCATCTCGATGAAAATGTGCGTACCGTTTTCGGTGCATACAACACATTAGACCAGTACTTCAAGTATAACGAGCATGAACAATTTTACGAAATGATGCAAATGAGTGTTGATGAATTCGATGAACTGCATGAAATGCTGAAGCATTGTATACAGAAATGTTGTCCATGGAGAACCCCATTACCTTCGGAGTTGAAGTTGGCATTGACTTTAAAGTAAGTTGAATGCTCTATCATTACTAAAGAAAATTCATTATTATTGTTATTTAGAGAAGTTCTAGGCTCCGGAAGCTTCCATCATGGTTCCTTAAAGAAACCAATCCCAAAGCTACTGGAACGTGTACGTCATCCGCTTCTGCTCCTTCTGTCCTAGAAGGTAAGCAAGAGCGGAAAATTTACTCGTGATAACATCGGGCAACACTGTGCCCTGGAGTCAGGTCTCTAGCCGCGGATGACCTTACGCGGCAGACAAGACAGTTGGAGATAAAGGTTTCACCTCTGGATACTTCTTTAGAGATACCAATCTTTGTAGAATTTAAGAGGAACAGTGTTGACGGACCAGATGGAGTGATCCCAGGAGAACATCCTTTTGCATCCGGTTCGCGATGGAATGAGCCTGACGCTGGCAAGCCGGAATCTTGTTGAGTTGGCTTATAAATGAAGCTTTCATACCTCCAAGATAGCCGATTATGAGAAATATAAGATGGACTTTGTAGCCTTGGTACAGCCTACTCAGCTCGAAAAGAAGTACTTGATATTTCGCCCGTTTTTATCCCTCCTTTGCCGTGATATTACCATCGGCTGGTGCCGAGAATTCAATCACGTAAATGATCTTGTCCTTCAGATCTTGGAGGACAATGTCAGGCTTCGTAGCACTGATACGTTGAGTGGTGGAGAATGAGAAATTCCAGAAGATCTTACACTGATCATTCTCCACAGCTGACTCGAGTTCCCCCTGGGCGCACGGCAAGACGGGCAATAGATCAACACCACAGAAATGCCTAAGATGGTAATATAAAACTTTTAGAGCTGCATTGTGTCTCTCTATGTACGCGTAGCGTGCATATTTAGAGCATCCACTGAGAACATGTCCAAGTGTTTCTGGCTCTTGCTTGCACGCTCGGCAGTTGGTATCGCGTACAGGTATATTCATTATGCGCTTGCGGTAAACTAAGGTGTCTATGACGCCGCCTTAACAGGCAAAAAGAAATCCCTCTGTCTCCGATCTCAATCCAGCAGACTTGAGAAATATGTTGGACAGACCCATCGAGAGCTCTTCTCTACGTATGATGCCGTAGAACTTACCATGAAGGGGTTTCTCAGCATGTTCACTTAGTAGGAGCGTATGTTCTGCTTCCTGTATACGACTTTTGAGCACCAGAGGTGTTAGTGATGCTAGGACATGTGTAATGTCGCTGGAATTAAAAGGGAGGTCAAGCTCCTCTGCGGCCCTATCTACTGCATGGTATAGAAACACCGCAGCATTGGCGACTTCATGTTGATGTACGAGTCGCATAAGGGAATCCGTGCTTTTTAGAACTGAGCAGGCTGTAGCCAGAACCGTTCTTCGATGAAGACACTCTAAGCTCAGCAATCCTCTACCCCCGTTATCGCGAGGGAGATTTATTCGAGGTACGGAAGATCCAGGATGAAGACTTCGTTGTATTGTCATCATTTTGCGTGTGCTACGATCAAGTTGTTTTAACTCATCGATGTTCCATTTTACTGCACAAAACGTGTAGAGCAATATAGGAACGGCCAGCATATTGGTCGCCTGGATCTTATTTTTTCCAGATAATTCGGAAGCCCAAATTTTTCTGAGAATTTGGCGATACCTTTTTCCATGTGATGTAGTTTCTTGTCTTCCTTGGTGTAGGTGGACGCAGGCACACTTGTCCAGTCCGAAGCTCATGCCAATCGCTTTAGAATACCTATTTATCGCATCTACAAGGATATTAAGGTCCTTTTTTGAGGAAGCAAAGAGTTTAAGGTCGTCCATGTATAAAAGGTGGTTGACCTTATATTCTCTTCTGTTCGGCGGGCCACATAAGTATCCAGAGCTTTTGCCTCGAAGCACAATAAATAGAGGCAAGAGGGAGATGCAGAAAAGTATCGGACTTAGAGAGTCTCCTTGAAAGACCCCCCTCTTATATGTGACAAAGCTTGTAGTCACTTGTCTTTTGTCAGATGTTATGACACATCTTGTCCGCCACAAGAGCATAAGCTCTTTTATGCATCTCACTATTTTTGGATGCACCTCCATGACTCAAGGAGCTTAATAAGTAGCTCATGGTTTGTGTTATCGAATGCCTTACGGTAATCAATCCAAGCCATGGATAGATTGCGTCGGTACCTGATCGAGTCCTGGGTAATACACCTGTCTATTAACAGGTTCTCCCTGCAACCTGCCAGTCCTCTCTTGCATCCACGTTGTTCGACTATTACACTCCATACCGGCTCGATAGATGTCAATATCCTCTCTTTGAGGATGCCAGTGAATAGCTTGTAGCTGGTGTTTAAACAAGCTATGGGCCTGTAGTTTTTTGAACTTGACAAATCTCCGGTCTTAGGGATCAATACCGTGCGTCCTTCCACTAGCCACTGCGGGACGGGTTGTTCTCCGTTTAAGAAAGTAGTAAATATACGAGCTAGATGTTGGTGCGTAGAATTAAACTTCTTCCACCAAAAGTTGTTGATTTTATCTGGCCCTAGCGCTGAAAAGTTCTTAGTTCTAGCGATAACTTTCTTTACTTCTTCAGCAGTAATTAGTGGACACTCTTCCTCTGGACCTTGTAACCTTTGCCTTTGGCTAAAGTTACGAACAGTGATATATCAGAAGCGTCTTCATTTAGCTGATAAGTATCTCCATATACTTGCTCCCAGAAGACATGAATCTCTTCTCGACTAGGCGGATTTTTAACTACACACGACGCTTTATTGAACAGACGGGAAGGATTAATAGAAAAGGTGGAATTTTCTTGAATTCACTTGACTCGCCGTTCAAGGCGCTATTTCGCTGTTGAAAGACATCTTATTTTTTGCGTCCAGTGCTGCTTGATGGTCGACAGTTTACACATGTTCAGCGTGTGATTTGCTTTCGTCAAGTTTCGAGCAATTGCCCTAACTTTTGGAGTGAACTTTTTATTTGATGTAATGTAGCTAATCACACACTGAACATTTGATGCATGCCGTCTCGCCGTTTCAATTTTGAACTGAAGCTGTGCAATACACTCGCGTGTCTTACTCAGACGTACCGAAGTATCGTTACTTCTATCGTCGCTAAGCAGGGAAACCGCCTTCTCGTAAACTGCACAGTTCAGATTCCAGAGGTTAACATCTTCAGGGAGCAAATCGCGGAGAGCAGTATTAGCTTCAGCTAATTTGTCCATCCTGAGGAAGACTTTTTGGTGGATAGATCTCCTACTTCTCATGCTGGCATTACCGGCTATCTGCAAAGGTGGTCTTGGTGGAACGGGTGGAATGTTCGCTGGAGGATGTTGCTCCTCTTCCTGTTGATAAAGAGCTTCATATCCGTTTTTTCGCAAGAAGGATACCTGATCTCTTAAATACTGAGGCGTTTTATGAGCATATTCCGGGTGCATATTGCCCCAACGGTCATGTAACCTCTTCATGAATCCTCTCCGCGCCGGTGAGCTTCTTTGCCAACAGGTAAGAAGGTCCCTTCTTAGTTGGTCCGACCATTTAAATCGATGTTCTCGCGTTTGTCCGAGGTCATTGCCTGGACGTCGCCTCGGTTCGTTCCTATTGCCACTCCCAACTGAACCATGGTCTCCATCCGAGAGAGGCCTATTGTGGGTGGCACTGCGCGATACTTGTGTTAATGTCATTATTATTATGATTACTCTCGTTTTTTTAGTCAGGAATCTCAAAAACGAGCAAGATCGAGCCAGCTTATACATTTTGAAGGTTGTGTAGTCCCTCTATCAGTAACAGATAGGAGCTACAGTTGCCGAAAGTTTATCAGGGGCGTATGCAGAAGGGTGTTTCATGGGTTCAAAAAATATCAACGCGATCAGGGGCGTTAGCGGGAGGGTGGTTAAGGGGTTTAAGAAAATATAAATGCGATCAGAAGCGTACGCAAGACGGTATTTAAGGAGATGAAAAGAAATATGCATGCGATCAGGGGCGTGAGCAGGATGATGTTTTAGGGTTTTCAGAAAATATAAATGCGATCAAAGCTTATGCAGGAAGGTAATTTGATGGTCTCAGACACAAGATGAGTTAAGGGCCGAGAAGAGGCCCCAACGGCCGCCGGGTGGCCGTCCGCGGCTAGCTGTTCCCGCGGATAAAAGCTGGTTTCATATAATTCCAACATACAAACGCATGTAAACGTCATGTTTGAAATGGAAAAGCTTGTACATTAATTTTTTTAAATTATACTTGTACAATCCATAATATTTTTAGTTAAAATTAAAAAAATTATTTTCAATAACTGTAACTTTTTCTAAAAATATATAAATACATTTTTTTTAAACTATTTTACTGACTCCATATTCTTTTTCTTCATTTAAAAAATAAATTATCAATAGTTCCGGAATAATTAATTAATAACTATCTAAATGTAATTCACGTAAACTAAATGTTAATAACTTTCCATAGAAATAGGTTTGCCTGATTTATAAAAAAAAAACCTTTGTAATTGGATACAGTTGTAAGACTTACTTTTGTGTAAAATCTTCTAACCTGATATAACTAAAGACACTAAGCGATTAGATTTCGCAAAGGGATTTAATCTATTTATTTCATTTAGTATAAAATTATTACTTTGATGAACTCGGCGGTTCCGACAATCGTTTTCGACCTTCTTTATTTTGATCTGATACTAGGACTTCCATATTTTCCGAAAAACCAAAGAAACTTGCCTCAGTACGTTTTATTCGCAAAATTTTAACTTCATATCTCAATGCATGTGGATGTAAGTGTGATGAAAGAAATCAGTGCGATGAATAGGAATTGGAACGTTTATGTATACACACAATTTTAAAATTAAAAAAAAATAAATAAAAAGTTACGAAATTTTTTGAATATTTTTCATGATTTTTTTGTACACAAACATTCCTTAGTGCATAAATTAGACATCTATGGGTTGCCGTAAGAAAATGAACACAATCCTAGTTTTGCAATTTACAATAATGTTTCTTTTTCAATTTCCTAGTTACTTAGCGCACGGCGACAGCATCGATACCACGGCAAGGTTGTTTTTTTATGCAAATCGACAGCTTACAATGTCATTTGCGAAGTTACATACCACATATGGGACGTTATGAATGCGCAGTATTTACGAAAGAAGTCAGTGGATGATTGGCTAGAAATCGCCAACAGATACCAAATTAGGTGGAACTTTTCCAATTGCTTAGGTGCAATCGACGGAAAGCACATCTTCATAACAAAACCTTTTCGGTCAGCAAGTGCTTTCTACAATTACAAAAAGTTTTACAGTTTTGTAATGCTCGCATCATGCGATGCGGATTATCGCTTCACTTGGATCGACGTCTGTGACTATGGTAGGATAATATTTTTTTGCATCAATCTACTAATATTCAATGTATTGTGATGACAAACAATAACTGTCATTTTCATTAACACTTTCAACACTTGTAGGGTCAATGAACGATATGTCGATATTTGAAGCCACTGACTTCTACGCCCTTCTACAAGCTAACCTTGCTAACGTCCCACCTCCACAAGCATTACCAGGAAGTCATGTTGTTTTTCCTTTCGCATTTATAGGTGACGAAATTATTACGCAATGCTCCTTCTTGATGCGGGCATTCTCACGAAGACTCGTCAAGACACTAAAAGAATATCTGTTTAATTACAGGTAAATATTCTATTATTCGCAATTCTTAAAAAGTGAAATATTTAAAACATATATTTTTTTATTTCTTCTCCAAGGTTATCGCGCGCTCGCATGACGATCGAAAATACCTTTGGCATCATTACGGCTAGATGGAGGATTCTGCATCAGGAGCTGAAATTCAAATTGCCAACATCTATTCAGATTGTGCAAGCCCTTGCATGTTTACACAATTTTTTAATTACGGAGGAAATGGAAAAGAGGCCTGAGGACAGGAGGTATGCACATGCTGATTGTGTCGACAGTTTATCAAGAGATGGACGTCCTACAGAAGGTGATTGGAAGAGTTACTTAAAAGAGAAAAATGCTTTGCCCGGTTTTGGAGTAGCAGATTTAGAAAAGCAGCCCGAGAGCGAGTATATTTTTAAGAGTGCTTTAAAACAAAGGGAGGTTCTAGCTTCCTATTTTTTAGAACAAGAAGATTTCAGCGATGAAAACCTTTCAGAGGAAGATATATTGGATGAAGCTACTCATGAAGAAAGACGTAATTTTACTTGGCCAAATTAGGTGAAAATAGTACTTAGAACGCTGTTCACGTGTTAAGTGTAAATTATGTTGGAACAGAAGATGATCGAAATATTTTTTTGAACATGATATTTCATATTGAATTGTCGATGTTTGTTATAGTAAATATTCGATTCTCATTTTATTTTATGAATAGATGATTTAAGGTGTAATTGATCAGAATGCGATGTATTTCCAAGAGCAAAATCATCAACGTCGATTCACAGATGATAACAATTTGACACTGTTTTGTGAATGAAAATCGTGAGGTGAATGTAGAATACAGATTGTAACAAAACAGTATTTCTGTCTACGTTCTAAGCATATGTTCATGTTCGTTTATCTCGCTTCTGTATATTTCGTTCAATACAATTACTAGTTTGCATATAGTACATTGGATTGCTTTGAATTTAATACGCATAACAAGTGAAGCAGGAAAAATAAAACAAAAATTAATTTTAATGTGTTTGAACACATGCTGCAATACATTTTCAGAAATAATTTGGATTTGGTTCATGATTATCTGCCTGGTTATGATTCTAATTAACAGTTTATGATTTTTGCTTAATTTGAGTTATTATTATCAATAAATAACGCGTAAACCGTAGGTCAGAGGTCTCCACAATCGACAAGTGCAGCGTGACCCAGGATCGCTCCACCTGTTTTAAGATCTATCATTTTTTTGGAAGGAAAACTCAGAGAAAATTTATGACCCCTCATAAAAAAATCCCAGTTGGAAGGGGCTCGGTTCTGAAATTTGAACCTGGAAGACCCTTTTTTCTGGTATAAATTACCAGGACTTGAAATAAAAAGTATTTTATTTGAAGTATTTAAACTAAGTAATTTCAGATAGTTGTTCACAAATAAATTTTTGCAACATTAATAATACATATTCTGTACAAATATGTATTTCTTTGCTAATGAAATTTATTTATAAAAAATAATCACAAATAAATTGAAACCGTTCAAAATTTATGAGTTTTTAAAAACAAAAGATTCTCTGAGTGTAATTATGTAAGATTATAATTGCAAAAATAGAAAAAAATTCAAAAATTGACATATTTGTAAATGAGAATTTTAAAAATTGCATAACTAAAAATACAAAGCAACTGAAATTGCATTAGTGCTAATTAAAGCGTTCAAAATTAAATTATTCAAAAAATTTTAACTTGTATATAAAAATAATTTTTAATTCAATGCGATTCAAGTTTTAGAATTTTAAATTTCAAACTGAATTGAATGTTTCAAAGTCAAAAATGCTGAAATAAAAATAAATAAAATAAAACAATAAAAAGAATTTTAATTGGTGCGACAAATTTGTCTGAAATGGAAAAATTAATTATCCGTCATTTTCACCGTTCAAAATACAACAAAAAATAGTTACAAACCTTTAAAATTGATATGTTCTAAAAAAATGTTTAATACAAAATAATTTTATATGCGAAGTATTAAAAGTTAAAAAATTTGTACTTCAGAACGCTAAAACTCAAACGAATCCAAACTTCATTTAAAAATTAAAAAACATTTAGTCTCCAACAATTGTGATATTAAATCTGTTTTAACACTCGATCCCTTCAAAATGTCAACTATATAGTTGTAGTATGTATATTCAATTAATTGAAAAATGAACAATTCACAAATCGTCCATCGTACTTTTCAAAATTCACATATTTCAATTTTAATTGAAAAATGCAAACTTGGGAAAGGGAAAATAGAAAATGTAAAAAAATGGACCTGCAAATGTAGAAATTTAAAATTGTAGCCATTAAAAATTACAGAAAATATTAAATTCCTGAGGTATTAATTTTACATGCAAAATACACTGATAATTCTTATTAATACTACTCTTCAAAGAATAAATGTTGCTAAAGTACACGAAATAGTCATACATATACAAGAGTAAATGATAAGTCCCTTGAGCCGCTTTCCGTTAACTGCGTTTAGGCGACTCATCCAGATCATGGCAGATTACAGCTCATTGTACTGTATGAGATTTATGAGTCGAGGCTTACAGATAAGTGAAATTGCCGATGAAGCATACTCCCTAATGGCCTGATGTCTTCTTAGATAGCATCAGATACACAGATTTAAGCTAGACTTTCAACATTTGAAGCTTTAAAATCAGTTTCTAAACCAGCTTGTCGAAGAACACTTCACAGTCTTTCTTAGTCAATTGGTGTGTACGGTTGTACGGAGTTCTTGAAAGAAATAGCCGAAAATCGTGAAAATATCAGAGAAAATATTCTTGGTGAAATACTCCCAAAGCGAGCCAAAACATATAATTACCAAAAGCATTATGAAAGTGATTATATGACGATTAATCATGATGGATTGTGCGTGTGTTTGATTTGTAGAAGTGAATTTAAGTTTTTTAAAAAGGATAATGTTGAGAGACATTATGAAAGATATCACTCAGACATTGATGAGTTATATCTAAAAGGTGATCCCTCGCGTGTTCAACATATTGAAGAATTAAAACAAATTTGGAGACAGTTACGAGAGAACGGTCTAGAGCTTTTGACGTCAGACTCAAATGCATTGACAGAAGCATCATTTCAAGTAAGCTACGTAATAGCAAAACACAAGAAACCTTTTTCTGACGGAGAGTATTGCAAGGAACAAGTTCGGGCAGCTGCTCCTTCGTGGTTTCCAAATGACGCGTTCAGAAATCAATTTTTAAAAACAATTAATAATACAGCGTTATCTGGCAATACAGTCCAAAGACGAATTCAGGCAATGGGGGAAAATGTCCAAGAGCAGTTATCACAATACTTGGAATCATGTGTATGTTTTTCGCCTCAATTAGATGAATCCACGGACCAAACGAAAATCGCACAATTAAACGTGAATGTGCGATTAGTACTTCCTGACTGTACTGTAAAATAGGAGTTCCTCACACTTATTCCTATTAAAGAGCAGACACGAGGAGAAGATATTTACCGCGAATTGAAGGAATACATCAATTTGTTTCAGATGCCACTTCAAAAGCTTGTGTCCATAACGACTGATGGTGCTCCTGCAATGTTAGGTAAAGGAGCAGGATTCATTGGATGCTGTAGACGTGATGACGATTTCCCCAGTTTCTTGTCTTTTCACTGCATTGTGCACCAAGAAGCGTTAGGCGCAAAGAACTCCATGCATGTCGAAGAAGGTTTTGATGTGGTAACTCGCATTATTAATTCTATAGTGCCACATGCACTCCAAAATAGACTCTTCAAAAAACTCATGGAGGAACTTGAGGCCAATTACATTAGTTTGATACTGTCCAATGGCGTCAGGTGGCTCAGTCGAGGAGATGTTTTGCTGCGATTTTTCGAACTGCTAGAAGAAATCAAGCTTTTCTTAGATAACCGTGGTGACGAGTGGGAAGAGCTTCAAGATCCAGAATGGGTAATGACTCATTATTTGGATTTTAATGTCTCACATCGACCGGCTTAAACTAAAAATCGATGTATGGATTTACCAATTTAAAGAAGGAGAAATCGACCCAGATGATTTCGAGAAACTAAGAGAAGTTCTTGCTGATTATAATATTCCGTGTTGCTCTGATAAGTTTCTGGAAATATTAAACTCTTTAAAACAAGCTTTCACTCAAAGATTTCAAGAATTTTCGGAAATTGAATCGCTTTGCGCATTTGTGACCAATCCGTTGAAACATCGAGAAGTTGAGGAAGTAATGGAATTGGCAGAGAAGATATCAACTTTGTTTTCAGTGCCGAAACAAAAAGTAGTTCGACAACTCGTGGATTTATGTTTACAGTTGAATCTTGAAGGAAAATGTTACGAAGATATTTGGCTTCTCCTTGAGCTTCCAGTATTTCCGGATGTGAAATTTGTTTACCACTGCATGCTCTCAATGCTTGGATCAACAGTTCTTTGTCAATCTATCTTTTCTTTAATGAATTACACGAAATCAAAGTTGAGAACAATTCTCAAAAGTGAGAGTCTGACAGAAGAGTTGAGATTGGCAGCTTCATCGTACACTCCAGACATCAAAAAGTTGACACACGAAACTCGTTCATATACATTTTACGAGTAATAATAATTTAAAACTCATTTTTTTTTAAATCGGCCCTTTTTAGGGCCACCAAATCATTGAAACGTGGAATACCTCTTTCATTCGCAAGAACATGTGTACTATTTTTATTTCAGGTTGGTTGTTTCAATGTCAACATTGAATCTCTTATGTTTCCACTCGCTTTTTGCGTAAAGTTTGAATTTTCATTAACTATAAAAATAAATTCTTAACCCGTAAAAGAACAAAAATGTTGATCCAGTTTTTAGAGGCACCATGAAATATTTCATTTTAGAATTTGAATAATAATAAAAAAAAATTCACGCGTGCGTAGCACCAGGATTATAATCGCCGTTATTGAATATTTTTGATTTATAAAACAGCAATATACTCTATAAATTTCCATCAGTCAAAATTCTAACTAATTTCAATCAGTGACTGAATGGTAGCCGTGGATCAGTTATTTTCACTGATTGGTTAACAACTTTGACTGACTGATGAGTAAAATTAAACTAAGCTAATTCATAGTTGGAATTCAGTCACTGCTAGAAATTGGTAAAAATTTCTACTAATTCAAATTAATATAGCACTGTCTTTATTTCAAAGTTAATTTGTAAAGGTTTTCAAGTTATGCGTGACCTCTGTCAAACATCTTTCCCGCAGATTTGTAATTGCAATTAATTTATTTTTTGTATATGTGTTCGATATGATAATGTAATAAATTATTTAAACACATTTAACAATTTTTTTTACCCTTATTTTTTAAATTTCGTTATTATGGATTTGAAAGTGGATTATGTTTTGAATATTAGGTTAATTAATTAATTAATACTTTCTATTACTTTAGTGATGACTTTAATGGGATATAATTTTGTATGTTATTATAATAATTAATTATTTAATTGAGATATATTTTTGATAAACTTCAGTCTTAATTTGAACACAAAATTTTAAATTATTCATAAAGAAACAAATTTTTCGTGAATTTAATTTGTAAGTATAAAACATTAACATTTCATTGAATATTTCATTTAGTAACATTGAAGTAACAAAAACTAAACATTTATTATTTTATTTCCGAATTCTCAATTTGGCCGTGAAGTTTCGAATATAAATGAGGGTCTCGAGTTTAAGGGTTTTAAGCGACTCGAATCAGGTAAAGGATTTTGACAGTTCTGGGTCAGAGCTTGGTAGATCCGACCTACTGGCCTGGGATCGCTAGTAGATACAGGATCTACTTTTGGAGACCACTGCCGTCGGTGATAGATCAAAATTGATGTCAATTTAAGATACGGATATCACATCATAGTGTAGTGTATGCGGAACTCAAAACTCGAAAATGACATCTATTCTTACCTATCTCTTACGGTTAACGAGATAATTGTTTTTAAAAATAACAATAATGGAAGTTTCGCCTCAGGTCCCAGTGGAAAGTTCCTGGAACGTTCCCAAGGGGCGGACATTTTACACGTCCCGGGAACGTTCCTGAAACGTTCCGAAGGTGCGCGCGGAAGTTCGAGGAACGTTTCGTGCTATTAGGGATATTAATGAACAATAAGAATTGTTCTAAATATTTCAATAAACAAATTGAGCCATTATTTATTAATATATTGAATGAAAATTATTATTGTTAACTGAAATTACAGAGAAAACATTATAAATGTTAAATAAGTATGATCAGACAGTCAATTTTAAATCGAACCCAAATTTTTTCTAAGAAATATATTGCAACCTGTTCTCAAAAGCATTAGGATTCATTTTGGTGAGTGTTTCCTTCTTCTTGAAACCGATTTTTAACATCGAAATGTTTTAGCCATTCAAAAATAAATAATAGGGTAATTATTCATTTATTATATGTATTAAATTATTCACTCGTTGTGAGATGGTGGGGATGCGACAGATTTGGGTGGCGTGGTAGGGATGAGATGCGTGGACTCCATATTTCGGCGTAAAAGTGAGAATCTTCGATTTTGCGCGACAAATTTGGGCGAGGTGGTAGGGATGCGACACATTTGAGCAGGGCCGTCGCACTGTAGACTAGAGCTATGAGAAGTTGTGAAAAAACTCCAAAATTGGTTCGATTTGAAAAAAAAAAATCCTTTTGTTCATTGGAATATTTTGTGCAAATTGAGCCGTTGTTTATTAATATATTGGATGGAAATTATAACTGTAAACTGAAATTGAAGAGAAAACATCATAAATGTTAAATAAGTATCATCAGGCAGTCAATTGTAAATCGAACCCAAATTTTTTCTGATAAATATATTGCAGCCGGTTCTCAAAAGCATTAAGATTCATTTTGGTGAGTGTTTTCTTGCTTCTTGAAACCGATTTTCAACATGGAAATGTTTGAGTCACTCACAAATAAATAATAAGGAAATTATTCATTTATTAGAGGAAAGGGCTCGAATTTGATATACCAACTCCTTTTCGATGGATTGCCGGGACTCTATGAACCGAAATTCGACCAACGATAGGTCATTCGAAAGGTTATTTAATAACCTTTTGGACGGTTCGATTGATTTTTTCATATCATCAACAAATTTTTTTTTAAATAAGGATTTTCCAAAAAACGAGTTTTTCGAAAATCGGTAAATGGTGGCTCTAATTTGATATACCTATAAAAGCATCGAAATACATGAAAAATGAGCAAGTTTTCGATATGAAAATATTTATTAATATTATTTATGATGATGCAAAGTATAATCGAATCTGATATTTGACATTCTGAAATCTGCAAAGAAGATAAATTGGACAATAAGTGTTAGTACACACACTACACTCGTCATTGCCAGGATATCAAATTCGAACCACCCATGGTACAGTCAAACCTCATTTATCGGGACGTCCTCGAAATGTAAACACCTCGTTTATCGGGATTCGGAGGGGTCTCTCACTACTACCCCCAGCATCAAGACGGGTTGCCATGACACCTTGCTGTGTTATTATTTACGGGTTATGTCAGGTTTTTTCGCAAATGATCAAAAAGAATTTTAAATTCCCGCTACTCCCACCACGCTCTCACCTTACCCCACTTCAAGTGCTTATGTATAAGGAATGGTGGTTGGAAGGGGAACAATATGTCCCGATAAACGAGATTGCAAGATCCCGATAAGTGAAGATCACGATAAATGAGTGTCCCGATAAACGAGGTTTGACTGTATATCAAATTAGAGCCACCTGGTACAAAATGTTCAGGTTTAAAAAGCATACCCCCTGAACAGAACAATCTCCATATCTACCAAGCAATACTATTCTACTAACCCTATTTCACTACTACATATAACATTTATGGGAAAAACTACATTCCCGAAATAATGAATAGACATTTAAGACTTCCCTGGAATGAACTCAGGATATCCGAATTTTTATTTTTCTGTCTCACACTTTTTGTGAAGCGAATGAAACAGTGAAACTGTCACTATTTCCCACTACACTTAAGTGCGTTCAGTTCCCACTGTCACCAACCTAGTACATGTTTTAGTTTTCCAGAAATCCAGGTGGCTCAAATTCAAGCCCTATATCAAATTCGAGCCATTTCCTCTATATGTATTAAATTATTCACCTCAGCTGAAAATTCCTGTACAGGAACCTAACAGGTCCCTTTGGAGGTTCCTGCACAGTTTTCTGTACAGGAGCGTACGCAGGTTCCTGGTGTACCAGTTCCTGCCGCGGATCCGGCGAGGGAACTTGCGCACGTTCCTGTACAGGAACCTGGATATTCAAATACCTGTACATGTTCCTGTATTATCGTGGATGTTGCTGCAAGAAATTCCCTAGGGAGGATCCTGTACAGGTTCCTGTGCAAGTGGGACACATTTGCAAAAAGTATCTATGAAGGATCCTGTACAGGTTCCTGAGCAAGTGGGACACTCGCATATATATGTGTGTGTGTACATATATATAAATATATATTTATATATATATTGCAACCGCCGATTTTTCGGCTTAGTTAACTTTTATGGATTTAACGAATAAATCAGAGAAATATAGATAATTAAAGGCCTTACACAGAGAAAGGATGAAATTTCAGGTTCACTATAAACTCTTTTTATTCACATACACCTGAGCAAAGCTATATTGTAAATTTCAGGTCTCTAGCTCCCTAGCTAATTAGTTTCTATTTTATTGATTATGCAAAGGTGATTAATCTAATAATGCCTCACTGAGAGGAAATCTTTCAATAAAACATGTAATTCGTAGATATGAATTTCTCTCGCTGACGAGAACTTTGGTACACACTTTGGTAGCACACGCATACACACACACAGAGCAGATCTGCGCTACGGGCAGTCTTGGCTTGTGTCAGTCTTGTACATCGAAAATAAAAGTTTATTTCAAGTAAAATTCAAAGTCCTAAGCATTAGAATGAAACAAAAGATATTGCTACGAACTCAAGGAGCGCTCTGCACTCAGGGCAGATTAAAATCGCTAATAATTCCAAAATAAAATACAAAGACCTTCTAAATAAGGAGTAAATACTACGTGTTTTTTATTTTTATTTGCTTTTCTGACTTTTCGTTCTTTAACTTTAGAATGACCTGATTCAGGCTTTTTCCTTCCTATGTAAATAGGAAACACACTTCCTGGAGGCTTGGTTTAATTTTCAATTATTCAATAAAGACTTCACTCTAGGAAGGTGATTTACAGAGCAAGGATTATAGATTTTTCTAACTGAACTTGAACCTAAGTCAAAATATACATTAAAAGTACAAAGGCACACAAAGGAAAATCTGAATATATTATAATGAGTGATTATCACCAATAAATTACGCGGCTACCTGGCTATCAGGTGTACTACTTCAAGAAGGTGAGAACGCAATGTAAGCACGTTTTGTGCGAGCCAGCTGGGCTGAGAAATGCACAGGCCTCAGGTAGGTCTCTTTTATTCTCAACGGGAGAGAGCGAAGGAAAGCGATTTCGAGCGGACTCGACTTTGCCAAAATATCTTTCGTGGAGATTAGATTTATGTTCTAGGACTTTCCGAGTCCTCTTTCGAAAAATGAGGTATTTCCTCAGAATCTGAGATTCACTCCTAATGGTTTTCTCAACCAGGTGAGGCAGTGCAACTTCCTCTGTCTGATTGTAAATCACTAAGATGCGATTAACGGATTTCTACAATATTATATTGTCTAGTGCAGACCAATGACTTAGGTGCAACCTCCACCTTGCTCAAAAAGACCAATATAATATTATGGGAGATCGCTTTCAGAAAAGTTCGTTCACTTTAACCTGACGAACGAAGACCACTTCAAAATTAAGTCTCTTTTCTAGACAGCGTTGGCGATATAATTCCCTCGGCTCTCTTAAAGCAAACACAATTCGGAAGAAGCTTCAAGATATTTGGTTTTGAAGCCAAATATATTGTAACCTGTCCACTTGGGAGAAACTTGTGTGACAAGAGGTGAGGATGTAATCCTCAAGTTTTCTCACAAGGTGTCCGCCCTGTGATCTGCGCTTTTCAGACGCAAGATTCAGAATGCCGTTTTTCGGCCGGGAAGCGCTTTTTATTTTCTCCGCTCCTCTTTGCCCTTCCAGGCTTACGTAATCTTCAGCTGAGTGGGAGTACTGGAGCCTGCGCTTTAGAGTTTCCCCTGTGTGATGCTGCTTTTCTGTTAGCATCACGCAGGAGATTGTCTTTTTTCCTATGCCCAGGCTGGTCCCGTAACTCGCGGGTTACATCTGCCCCCCAAATTTAAGGAGAACGCTAAAGATCGCGTTACATAATGATTATAGGAAGCAGAAAAATATAAAAGACTATGAAAAAGAGACATAAATCTTCGGAAGAAAAGTTGAAAATATGGAAAAATGGAAGAATAGTAATAAAAAAAATAAATGCGTAAATTTTCTCACAAATTCAGGTTGTTAATTTGAAGATCTGTCTACTTCGGCGTGAAAGCTTCAATTTCTTTCACCAGTGACCTCTTCTTGCTGACTGATTTTGGGGCTCCTCTGCTCAGAGTCCTATTTGATCGTTGCTGGATCCTTTTGTTTTCCTCACGATTGTTGACATGAGGATTTCTTAGCGGCTTACGTTCAATCAATGACCATTCTTGACTGATGGGCCGGTCCTGTCCAGTAGTCCAGGTACCATAGTTCTTCCACATTTCTTTTGTTTGTCCAGGGGCCACAGCACCGGGGCCAACGTTGATTTTCTCTCCGTCCTTCTTCCTCTGGGCTTGCTCCTGCTTTCTCTTTTCCTCTCGAGAAACATTTATGACAGCTGGCTGGGCTGTAGAGTTTCCGGGCTTCCGCTCGGGTTTGTGTTCAGGTACGGCCGGTGCGTTTTCCTCGGGCTGCATTTTCACTCGCTTTGCTGGCGAATGGTTTTGGTCCTGAATCATATTTTCGATGAAGATATCGAGCCGACTCTTCTGCACAGTGTAAATCCCTCGCAGAGGTTTTCGTGCTGCTTTCTCTGCGTTGTTCTTGAGCCATTCTTGCTCGACTGGATTTACCTTCCCTTCCTTCTTAGGTTCTCTGTTTGGTGCTTCTGGACTATAAAATTAATGTGTCCACTAGATTCTTGTTCCGATTTGCCATCTCCCTCTCTCTTTGTTGATGACAGCGGATTTAGGCTTCGCTGGTATCACTTTTTGTTTTTCGAAAATGACGACGATCTCCGGTGATAATGATGCTTTTGTCACTTTTTTCTTTAAACACTCACTCTTCACTTCACGCGTGATAGTGCCGGACGTACCAGGTTGTTCAACAGACTCGCGTGTTTGTATAAATATCACCTCTATGTCCGTTGTAGAATCAGGGCAATCCTGTGCAGTCTTTTTCTCTGCCGTGGCCCGTGAGCGCGCTATCGGTTGTGTTGACTGAATATTTTCAAGAGATTTTCCGATTCTTTCTCTCTCTTCTTGGGCTGTGACATAGGGTCGTGGAATTAAAGTCTTGTCCGTATCTAGAATTTTGTCTGTCGTTCCGACGTTCCTTTTCCTGACGTCACGTGGAAAGCGTCGAGTGTTCACGTCGATTACTCTCATGAAAGGTGGTGGCATCATTTTCGGTCTGATTGTTGTGATAAAGCGGGCTCGCGTGCTCAAAATTTTGTAGGGCTGCTTGTCAGGTTTGAAATCCTCCTCTTCTCGATCCATGTCGCACTGGATTCCAATGCAAGGCATGATGTCGATGGCTTCGATAAAAGTGCTGGCGTCCGGCATCTTTGGCTTTCGGCTCTATACCGACCTAGGCTACGAATTTTCGTGTCTCTTAGGTCCCATTGAGTTTTGGGACCGTATTTTCTTCATCCCTTCCCTCAATTTTCGGCCTCAGGTACTTGCGTAGGTCGTTTGCGTGGTATTTCCCTAGCTGCTTTTCACTTTCCGCGGCGCACAAGATGTAAACATTTATAGCTATTTGCTTCTTGACGCAATACGGCCCTTCGTATAATGCCAAGAATTTTGCCATGGCACCGGTGGCAGTGTTTGACACAGTGCATGCTTTTGCCAGCACCCACTCGTTTACTTGGAAGGTTACACCCTTTTTCTTCTTGTTGATTCTGTCTAATTTTTTATTTCGTTTTCTTTTAATTCGGTCTCTGAGCACGACTAATTGCTCTCATCGATCCGTTAGTGGGTTGGGTAGTGCGCGCGGTAGGAGATCGACCCATCATCTTTTGAACCTTCGCCCCCACGGTGCCTCCTATGGCGTTATCTCCGTCGTGTCGTGATGCCACTCATTGATTATTGTTCGTGTCCATGTTTTGACTTTGTTAATGGACCGAAAAAGTCAATTGAGATTATTTCAAGAGGCTCTGTCGACAGGACCGGCTCCTGCAGTGCTTGTGATGCTTGCGTCGGTAGTTTGTTACGCTGGCACGAGTCACAATTAGTCTCAATTAGTTTTTGAGGCACGTATATGCGATAAGTCATACCGTCGAAGTGATATAAAATGTTGTTTAGTATTTTAAAGCGTGTGGGATCTTCTGCATTCTTCTCCGTGTCTCGCATGAGTTGCTGCAACTTCTTGTCTTCCTGTTGTCCTCGTGGAATATTTCTTATAATTTGTTAGACTTCCTGGGTCCATTGTAGCTGAGCGCGTTAATTGTGACGCGTGTTTCGCCACGATTTTTTTTGTAGCTGTTGCCGTCGTGTATTCTGCTCAGTACGTCTGTCATGATGTTCTCTTTCCCAGGTGAATTTTCAATTTTTGTAAGGCCCACACGATAGCTAGCAATTCTTTTTCGATCGTGAAATATGTTAGTTCGGGTCCTTTCAAAGTTCCACTTGCGCGGGTAATTATTTCTTTTTCGTTCTTATCATTCAATTGATATAAAACTGCACCGAGTTCATAATTACTTGCATCGGTTTCAAGATAATAGTCCTTGCTTGGGTCTGGAAAGTAGAGCATAATCGCTGTCCCAAATAAGTTTTTTATTCTTTCGAAACTTTTCTGCGACTGTTCGTCCCAATTTCACGTAACTCCCTTTTTGATAAGCTTCAGGAGGGGTACTGTCTCTGAGGCATGTTCCTTACTGAACTTTGAATAAAAATTAATTAATCCAAGGAAGCCTCGCAGTTGCTTGACGTTTCGATGGGCGGGAAAGTCATGAATATTTTTTATTTTCTCGGGGTCTGGTTTCACTCCTTCAGTGGTTAATATGAAACCTAAAAACTTCGTTTCTTTTTTGAAGAAGTATGATTTTGTCAAGTTGAGAGTCAGATTATTGTTTTCCAGTCTTCGCAAAATTTCTTCTAGATGCTCAAGGTGCATTTCATTCGTTTCCGATGTTATCAGTGTGTCATCTACAAAGAAAATAATTTGGTCGCCGAGTCCCTGCAGTGCGTGGTCGAGACCTCTCACTAGTGCCGCGGTGCTTGCTTTTAGTCCGAACGGCACTACTCGAAACTCGTAGCTGCGTCCTCTGTACTGGAAAGCAGTGTATTTCCTCGACTGGGGGTGTAGCGGTACTTGCCAGAAACTGCTGGTCATGTCAAGATTTGACATGACGTTAATTCCTTTGCATTTCTAAAAGAGTACCTCTACTGGCTCGGGGCCCTGCCAGTCCTCGATCAGAATGTCATTTAATCGGCGCGCGTCCAAACAAAGCCTGATTGTTCCGTCCTTTTTTATTACGGGTACCACAGGATTGATTTATGGGCTGTTCGAACGTTGAATGATGCCCATGTTCAGCATACGTTGAACCTCTTCTTCCACCTTATCTCTGTGGGCCATTGGAATTGGATAGCTGCGGCCGACGAAGGATTTTTCTTCACGTATTTGCAATACATGTTGATAATTTTTTAGGAGCCCCGGTTCTCGGCGAAACACCTGTCGATGTGACCAAAGAATCTCACCGAGTCTCTCTTTTTCTTTCTCATTGAGTCCTTGACATTCCTCCATTTTCATTTCTACTTCCTCCTACGTGATATCCAGTGGTAGATTATTTTTCATATGCTACTCCTCTCCGGATTTTTCATTGGGTTTCCCTTCTTCAATCTCAGAGGCCTTAATCGTGCATACGTTGTGATCTCCATGTTATTTATTTTCACTTTCATCTTGTAGGATTCTAATGGCTGGCTGGCTAGCCATGTAGGTAGGGAAAGGTCAGGGTCTTTGTGTCTAAATTGATGTTGGTTCGATACTCGTTCAGTACGTCGATCCCAATAATGCACGCTCTTGAGAGGCGTGGTACAACCCAGAATGCTAATTGGATCGTCGTATTGGGTAGTTGAATGTCCGCGTAGATTTGTCGAGTGAGACGTATTGCCTTGCCGCCCAGGGCTCCGGCTACGGCGACACCTGCCAATGGCAAGCCTGGGTATCGAGTAAAGCGCTCTTTGTTTTCATTAAGAAACTCCTCTGAAATGCACGTAATTTCAGCACCTGTGTCTATGAGAGCCTTCGTCAGAATCCCAGCAATCTGAATATTCGCCGTGTAGCACTTAGATCGTTTTTTTTCGGTCATTCTGTCCGTTTCCTCGGTAAGCTCTTCGCGGGTGTTAGTGAGCATATTTGCGAAGTATACTGTGTCGTTGGCCACGTCAATATTGTTATTGTTTATTGACGTGGCTCTGGCTCCTTTCCCGAGTCAAGTGGCTGTTCATCTTGGCGAAAGTCTTCGAGTTCTGCATTTCAGGGCGATTTAACTTCCATATTTTGGACGCGGTATGGTTGTCGATTTGGTTGCTGTCGCCACGAGTTGCCTTCGTACGGGCCCCGTTGCCCCCGGAGTTTGTTGCAGGTTTCACACCTGGGGCATAATTTCTTAAGTGTACCCACCTCAAAAATGAAAGTTGTCCGATAGGGCTAAAAATTGGCCTAATTGTAGTCCTATTAGATAGTACTCCTCACACCAAAAATTAATTTATTTTGATGATTATTTATCAAAGCGAAGGGGATACAATTGACGGGATTTTCAAGCAAAGCCTTACATTCAAACGTTTGTAACTTTTGTCCTGTTGCCTGAAACAAAATTTCACCTTCAATATTTTGGATAGATTTTTTCACAAACTTTCTGATGGTGATAATTATTTTCATAAAAAGTCAAAATTTGGACCGAATTTTTGAAAATCAAAAATAAATTTGACTTTTTTTCAAATTTCGGCACCTTTTTTTTCAAAATAGTTTTAAAAGAAAGCTGAGATTTTTTCCTATGAGACCTCCAATTTTCAGAGTGGAAAATTAATTCGTCTTTGAGTAATAGAACGATACGTAAACAAGATGCCGTGATAGGGTGAGTAGCGCGCTATTTCCCCTAGTGCGCTCAAGCCGAGAATCTTTGTGCAACGCTTAGGAGCCACTTTTTGAAGTTAAGTAATATTATATGGTAATATTATGTGTCTTCCTGTTCGATTTTTTGGCGATAGTTTCAACAGTTGTTTTCTTTGCAGGCCTCTTTTGCGGTTTCTGTTTTTTGCCATTCAACAGGATGTCGTATTTCTCAGAAGAAGAAAACTTCTTGAGTTGAAGTTTTCGATCTTGAGTGGGAACGAAAGTGTGGTACTGTAATGTACCTGGTATCGTGACAGCTTTGTCAAATCTGGCTTTCAGTAACTCGGTGGCTAAGGCATAATTTTCTTTATTGCTGAAAAAAATTTCGGTTTCCTTACAGTTACTCCTTGCCCACTGAAACAAAGCATGGGGAGTGAGTATGTGATGTTTCGGAGAACATTGTAAGCTTGATCGTGCTGCTTGTCTCTTTATATTCGCTCCGATACCATCACATGCACCCTTACCATGAGATGTACCATGGAAGTGCCATTCAGCTTGGATACCAAAATCTTCTTCATGGGCTTGAAGATTAACAAAGCTACTCTTATTTTTAAAATGTTGCCCTGCACCATCAGTGAAATAGTAGATTTTCTTTGGCCTGAAATGAGTTTTCAAGTAATCTACTATTATCTTTTGATACTCGTGAACAGCCACCGTGTCATGAGCTAAGTTATCAGATATGATTGCGATACTTACGTGCTTGAGCTCTCCATCTTTTTTATAATAAATCACGACAGTGAATATTGTAGCTTGGTCGTTATTCCAGTGGAATGATTGCGCTGCATTCTGAATTATGAAGGCGTAATTCTCAGCGAAATCGAAGCAAATCAAGAACCCCCCAAGCAATAAATTTTCCTTCAGGTTTTTGAAAAAAGATGATTGCTCCTTTGGAATGAAGTGATGAGTTTTTTATTTCAACAGCCTTTCACAGAAATCATCTACGAATTCATCCGTATCCATTACCAGAGTCTTTAGAGTACATCTGTCGGTCTGTAGCCAAATTTCAAACCTCACTTCATTAATACAATGTTCATCAAAAGCTTTTGTGATGTTATCTTTCAAGTTTGCAGTACCTGGACACTCTCCTAAATGACAGGAGCTTGAAGAGTCAGGACATAAAATAGCATCCAGGCAGTCGTGATAATTTGTGAGCACCATGTCAGTATCCTCTGTTAAATGTGGAATATTTATTTCATTCAACATCAACTTGACATTCTCATGATGAACGCAAACGCACACATTATGTGTGCCACTACTTCCTGCTAGAACACTTATTGTACCAGCATTCTCACTTATAATTTATAAAGCATATTCCCAATCAATTTTACACTGACCGTAATGCAGGCCTTGTTAATTGATCCTGGCACTGCAGAGAGTAGTTATTCTAGTAGCATATAATAATACTTAAGTTGAAAAACTGGCACTAAAGCGTTGCACAAAGATCCTCGGCGTGAGCGCACTAGGGGAAATCGCGCGCCAGTCACCCTATCACGGCATCTTGTTTACGTATCCTTCTATTTCTCAAAGACAAATTAATTTGCCACTCCGAAAATTGGAGGTCTCATAGGAAGAAATCTCAGCTTTCTTTCAAAACTATTTTGAAGAAAAAAAAAGTGCCGAAATTTGAAAAAAAGTCAAATTTATTCTTAATTTTCAAAAATTCGGGTCAAAATTCGACCTTTTTTAAAAATCGTTATCTCCGCCAGAAAGTTCGTGGAAAAATCTATCGAAAATATTTGAGGTGAAATTTTGTTTCAGGCAACAGGACAAAAGTTACAAACCTTTGAATGTAAGGCTTTGCTTGAAAACCCCATAAATTGTACCCCCTCCACTTTGATAAATAATCATCACAATAAATTAATTTTTGGTATGAGAAGTACTATCTAATAGGACTACAATTAGGCCAATTTTTAGCCCGATCGGACAACTTTCATTTTTGAGGTGGGTACACTTCAGAAATTATGCCCCACCTGTGCTTCCGCTGGCACGGTTCGCATTGCCGCTTGTCTGTTGGGATGGCCAGCTGTTTCCGTTACCCGTGTTGTTTTGTCGTGGGTTGTTGTCATTGTTCGGGGACTTCCAGCCGTTGGAGTTATAGGAATTGTTTTCGCCGTAGTAGTTATTTTTATTCCTCCATTCGCCGTATCCGTTGTTAGTGTTACCGATCTTATCAATTAATACCGCGACCGACGATAGCGTACTTAATCTCGACACTATAGTGACGAGCGTGTTTCCTTATAACTTCTTTCGGCTCCATTGCAGGCGTCAGATCGCCTACGTGGGCGAACATTCGCGTGGCATATTCGGCACGCGACTTGTCTTTGCCTGTCTGGAAGTGGCCGAACTCTAGTTTTTTTCGCACCTTGTGTTGTGTGTGCTCATTCCAATATCCTTGTTGGAATTTTGTTAAGAAACTATTGAATCCATGAACATCGCTCTTGACTACCGCCCACTAGTCACTGGGCGGTCCCGATAGCGACTTCTCTATTAAATATTCGGCGTCGCATTCCCTCGGATGTACCGCCTCCCAATATTGTTTTAGTAAGCGGACATACTTCATAGGGCTTCCTTCGCCATTGTACTCAGGCAGCACGCATTTGATGTTAGGTTTGGCCGCTGTCACTGGGTCACGGAGCCTTCGGTCCAGATTTTCAGTAATCCGCTCTGCTACCATCGTTTGGGCGGTTTCTAGACGGCTAATTTGTGTCTGCATCCGTACCTCCCGTTCCTCAATGCTTTGTGTCATGGTGTTAGTGGCCTCTAATGATCGGCTCACGCTATTATCTAGCACGGCTAATCGCTTTTGTAGAGTCCGGTCTTTCTCGGCCTCCTGCTGCTCACGTTGACGTTTATCTTCGGCTAGGATTCGTTGAGTTCTCTTTTCCAATTCTTATAGTCTTTGATTGATAAGGATCCATATTTGTTAGGAGTGCGAGTTTACGACGTCCGATGGAGTGCTCATGACGTCCTCCATGTTTTCGGGAGAAACATTCCGTATAGTTAGATCCAAATCGTCCTGCGCGCAACTTTGATCGGTAATAGATATTTTCGCAGAGCGCGAAGAACGAGAACCGGTTTTACTCATTTTGACGGATATCATTACACTTTTTCACAAGTAAATTGTTTTTATTTTCACTGTTAAATTGCACAGAGTAAAGTTTTTCTGTAATGTCTTATATTTCTTTTTCTGTACCGCACTTTTTCTCGACCTAAGGCTTGCGGGTGTTTTGTTGCTCTCAGAGCCATTTATTTAACCTTTCCATACTGCGCGGTTCAATACTCATTTGTCTAAGCATCATATCTAAATCTTTCATATCTTGAGGAACGATTTTCTGACTTATGGGTGGTGGTAAGTATACACGTTTAAGATTTTTATCACCCACGGAAAATGCCGCAACGAGTTTCTGTTTTCGCTCGTCCATTATAGGACCATTCACTCAAGTTGAGAACCTTATCCTTTTTTCAACTCTCGTGTGCCCCACGTTGGGCGCCAATTGCAACCGCCAATTTTTCGGCTTAGTTAACTTTTATGGATTTAATGAATAAATCAGAGAAATATAGATAATTAAAGGGCTTTACACAGAGAAAGGATAAAATTTCAGGTTCACTATAAACTTTTTTTATCCACTTACACCTGAGCTAAGCTATATTGTACACATCAGGTCTCTAACTCCCTAGCTAATTAGTTTCTATTTTATTAATTATGCAAAAGTGATTAATCTAATAATGGCTCGCTGAGAGGAAATCTTTCAATAAAACATGTAATTCGTAGATATGAATTTCTCTCGCTGACGAGAACTTTGGTACACACTTTGGTAGCACACGCATACACACACACACTAACACAGAGCAGATCTGCGCTACGGGCAGTCTTGGCTTGTGTCAGTCTTATAAATCGAAAATAAAAGTTTATTTCAAGTAACATTCGAAGTCCTAAGCAATAAAATAAAACAAAAGATATTGCTACGAACTCAAGGAGCGCTCTGCACACAGGGCAGACTAAAATCGCTAACAATTCCAAAATAAAATACAAAGACCTTCTAAATAAGGAGTAAATACTACGTGTTTTTTATTTTTATTTGCTTTTCTGTCTTTTCGTTCTGGAGCCTGCCCTTTAGAGTTTCCCCTGTGTGATGCTGCTTTTCTCTAAGCATCACGCAGGAGATTGTATTTTTGCCTATGCCCAGGCTGGTCCCGTAACTCGCGGGTTACAATATATAGATATATATATATAGAAAGGGCATTTTCATGGTAGTCATAGGGAAGCGTAAGTGGGAGTGAGACGCTAGTAGAGGGCGCATAGTAGCGCCTCTGTCGCACTCATGGATATGACTACTATGAATTTGGCCTTACTGTATATAATTAACAGTTTGTCATAAAAATAACCACGGTATTTCGCCGATTATATATATGTATACATACAGAAGAATACATATATATATATATATATATATATATATATATATATATATATATA
>CAKNXH010058720.1:14056-51933 GCA_932178445.1 Andricus quercusramuli | reverse complement strand
TACCGACAAACCCTAACCTGCTACCGGGCTTCTCTACGGCTTTCCAGGAGGCCACAGAAGCACAAAAGGCGGTCCTGCAGGTCCGACAAACAGCCACCGTCACCGCGATCCCCTCCGAAGCAGAGTACTTAGAGAGATAGAGGACCAAGTACGACTTGATGCCGAGGAACTGTCTCCAGCCACGGGACTAGTCCACGAGTACGAAGAGACTGGTCCATAAAATGGACAAGGGTACCCAAACCGACCCTCCCCAACCTAGCCCCTGCAGCTCATGCTCTTCTCCCGCACTCTCGACACGCCCCCTCCTTAAAGAACCCCAAACACCTTCATCACACTTCTACCAAAACTCCCCTCGAGAAACCCCCACTCCCTCACACTCCTCCCGAAACTCCCCTCGAGGAACCCCCCACCCCATTCCCTCACACTCCACCCAAAACTCCCCTCAAGATGCCCCCACCCCACTTCCTCACACTCATCCCGAAACCGCCCCTAAGATACCACTCACCCCACTGAACCACCCACATCGGCCTCCGAATACCCCTATCCACCCCGTTCCCGACCCTCTACCTCATCTAGCAGAAGTTCCCCTAAGGTGCCGTCCCTTCTCGACTTACGGGTTATCCCTCCCGACCCGATCGATCCCGACACCTTTCAGTTCCTCCGAGAGACGAGAGATTTCGGGTGTTGGAACTGTGGAAACACTTCCCACCGCTACGCGGAATGTCCCCAAACCCCTAAGAAGTTCTACTTCCGACGTAGAAGGAAGGGTGTGATAAAAGCTAACTGCCCTAAATGCCCCCTCTAGCCCTCCCGACATTGTCCTTTCCTTATCTCTCTCGATATTTCCTTTCTTGTATCGCTCCTCCTTATGTTTCATTCTCTTTCGCCATTGTATCTATTTCGGCACCCTAATAAAATCATCTGAAGATCCTTTGTATGTAACTCGTTTTATTCGCTGACCCCCCTTCATAATTTTTTTTTGTTCATAGCTACTATGAGTACATGTTGTATATGTGTAGACCTTTATTTTTTTTTTGGAACCTTCACTTTCTTGAGTTGGGAAACTCAAGGATTGGTCCATCTCGTTGCGTCATCGAGTAGGGTCAGCTGACACCTCCTTCTTAGCGAGGCTTCTACTGTCCAGAGACCTTCACTACACTTTCTTCAGGTTGCTCTCAGTTTCTGCAAATTTCCACTCTCGAGTCCAAGATCCCAGGCAAGTTCCGGGTGCGGGCGTATTCTACAAGATCACCATGAAGTTCACTGCAGGAACAGGTAATTTTCTTTTAAAATTTACCGTAAGGGTTACCCTTTACCTATAATAAGGATAAGCCCAGGGCGAGGTAACCACTAAGTCCGTCAGTGGACAGGCATCTCCGCCAAATTATCGTACGGGAGAGACCATACTAATGCTTGTGTGTGTTTCTCAAAATCTCCCGAGGGTTGCGTGGAAAACCACCGTACATCTGCTGGCCGCGAGGTTCCATCCGCCAATCCTAGCCTGAGAGTCCGACCGTCCCTTAGAGACTTCGAATCCCGTGGTCCGGATTCTTACTTCAACGAATTCGTGCCCAAGAAAATAGCCAATCAGCGGGAAGGAAGGAAGCACGTGAAGATAAGATACGACAGCGGGGCAGACCAGCGTGGAGCGGACATCTTCGATCTCTCTCTAGACCGTAGGGATCCGTATAGCCAGGTTTCGCGCGCCTTTTCTCTCTCTTCTCCCCTACTCTGACGCCTCTTGGTCCCCGTGCGCGCGAGAACTGTTAGTACGCACAGTGCGTTTGTAGCTACGAGCCAGAACACAGCCTATCCATTGTAACGAAGCGTCGAGTAGGAGGAGAAGCGGAGCTTCTTCGAAAAGTTAGCAAGGTAGGATCTTTATCTCCCTACGGGCTCAGCCAAGTTCTATTATCATAATTTTTATTCGTAATTATCTCCTTGGCTGAACCACCTTTGTAATTTAATTGCCCTTGATCTCATCTTGCATTATGTATACCGTTCAACCCCTTCAATTTGGAGTGCCGGTGTCTGGCTCGCTATGAAGCCCATAACTATCGTTTTTTGCCTCTGTTGAGACCTATTTCCCTTGCTTTAATTCATAAATTTTAAACCTTTGCTTCGATGTAATCCTTTAGCGACCAAATTTCTCGACCCTTCTCTTCTTGACTCATTCCCTACCTATAATACTATAAAAATGCCCCGTTAATTATGCATTCCTATCCTTCTGATTTTGCGCCGATTTCGATCCGACATATCGGAGTATATTTAGTGGTAGTGACATACATTTTGACCAATTTTCTTCCGACCTTTCTTGACCTGACGCAATGACCCGTCCTCTTTTATTCTGATTTCTCGACCTTGCGTATATTTGGACCCCTTGTAAATATACAAATAATATCTCTCGACCAAATATAATCGCCTGTTCCCCTTATTCTGACATGGATGAATTCCCTCTTCTACTGAAATGAACTTGTGCTTTATTTTTATTAGCGTTTCCTATCACGCCCTTTTGAGTCCGTGAATTCTATGCGTAAATTACTTAATATTTTCCCGCTTTAATTATCTCCCTTTTTTTGTAATAATGCCTGTGATAATCTGTAATGCTTTGAAAATTATCCCCCTCCTCTTTTCACTCGTGGCTTTACTTTCAACATGTCTTCCCTCTTACCCTCCCGACCTTGGTATTATTTGTATCCCTTTATGCTTAGAAGCTTGACTTTTTCTTGTATTGTTCTTAAATTCGTCACTGGGCCCCCCCCCCCCCCCAGCTAGCACTAGCGTCCCGACCTGCCTAATTTAATAATTTTATTTTATTATCGAAAATTATAAAATTTAATTGTATCTTATCTATTTAACTGGACCATATATGTCCGCTTTCTCTTTCTATTTTGTTTATGCAAAGTGCCGGACACATTTTGTTGTTTATTGTCTGTGGTATTAATTTTTATTCTGTTATAACTTTGAGCAGAGTTTGTTAACATCACAATTCTCACAAATAAACTTATTGTCAATTTTCTTAATATCTAAATAAAATCTTGCTGAATTATTTTCCGAACCTCCCCCTCTACTTTAGGGACTGAACTAGCCGTCGCGTTTGGATTATCCTGGATCAAATCGTTTATCATCTGCCACTCTATTTTATCGTTCCGTATCGCTGTCGTTAGTTTTTTTTGGTTTTTGAGCTATTCATGGATTGTTCAGGACTGCCTTCTAGAAGGCTGGCGCCCCAGGCTAAAATAAACCAGGTCTCATTTGTAGTTTTGTTTGGGCAAGACCTTAAGGGATCAAAATTTTATCATTTATTTATTTATGAAAAAGGCCGCATCACAATTGGCGCCCAACGTGGGGGGCTCTTATATCAAAAGGTATAATTGATCCCGTAAATTTGGCAAGATTTTCAAATTAATTCAAATCTATTATTACACTTGTTATTTAGTGAATGTTATTTACACTGTTGAATCGCCGTTCTTATTAAATTTGATCAACTGATTTCGAAATTTAAAAAGAAAACTCATTCCCCTTTTTCCAATTTTGCAATTCATTCCCATTCTGAAATTTATTCCCCTTTTTCCAATTTCGAAATTCATTCCCATTTTGAAATTTATTCCCTTTTTTCCAATTTTGAAATTCATTCCCATTTTGAAATTTATTCCCCTTTCTCCAATTTTGAAATTCATTCCCATTTTGAAATTTCGTCCCATTGTGAATCTTGAAACTTAGTCCCATTGTGAATCTTGAAACTTAGTCCCATTTTTAATTTTTAACTTTAGTCCCAATTTTGAATTTTGAAATTCATTCCCATTTTCGAATTTTGGAATTCATTCCCAATTTCGAATTTTGAAATTCATTCCCACTTTGAAATCTGTTCCCTTTTTTCGAATTTTGAAATTAAGCCCCATTTTCGAATCTTGAATTTTATTCCCATTTCGAATTTTTGAAACTTATTCCTTCCCCATTTTGAAACTTTTTAAATTTATCTTCGATTTTGAAGGTTTTGAATTTATTCAATTTTGAACTTTATATTCAATATTGGATTTTGAAAGTTATTCAATTTTGGAATTTGTCTACGATTATGAAGCTTTTGAATTTATTCAATTTTGAGTTTGACATTCGACTTTGGATTTTCAAGGTTTATTCAATTTTGAACTTTAACTTCGATTTTGAAATTTTTTGATTTGTTTAGTTTTTAAATTTATCTTCAATTTTGGAATTTAATTAGTTTTGAATTTTATGGTTTACTTTGGATTTTCAAGGTTCATTCAATTTTGGAATTTATCTTCGGCTTTGAAATTTTAAGGTTTATTCTTCTTCTCCTTCTTTATTCATAATGTGTACCCTAAGGGTTTACATGACTTCCATTTCTTATAACACTTCCTTCTACATGTTTTATGAAATCTTATCCTTACTATTTACAATTATTTACACCTATTTACATAAAATCTTATATCGAACGCCTTAAATCTATTTTTGACGCTAGCGCAATTTGGGACGTGTTAGCGAACGAGTGAGCAAGTGATCGAAAGCGAGAGTGCAAGCGAGAGAGAGAGAGAGCGGTAACGCAAACGCATCTTAATTTACTTATGCTATTACATAATCATTACTTACAAACCTTTACGCTTCTTATTTAAGCGACTTCCATTTCCTTTTTCTTTCGCTTCTCTTGTACCTCAATTTTACCATTTTTTGCATCCAGTCTTTCATTCTTTTTCAATTACTCCCCTAGCATCCTCTAACTTCTTCATCCACTCTTCCCCCAAACCATCCTCCCCTAGAATCTTTACCACATTCTCTTGCCAGGTTCCTTTATCTTCCATTCCTCTCCTACATCCTTCCCATACATGCTCCAATGTTTCCTCTTCCCATTCACATATTCTGCACTTCCTGTTATCTTTCTTTTCCCGATACATACTTGCCCTTACCTCGTTTCCCAATCTAAATCTTGCTATTCTTGTCCATCTTTTCTCTCCCTATCCCTTTTCTAAATACTTTGGCACTCCTTCCTTTTTTATCATCTTATACCATATATTATATTTTAATTCCTTAATCATCCCCCATCTTTCTACTATTTGTCTTTCTCTCTCCCTTTTTTCCACTTCTTCATAGTTGACTCCAGTACCGTCTTCTATATCTCTAGCCTTGAAGAACTCCCTCCTTTCTTCCTCCCATCTCGTTAATTCAATCGCCCTCTCTCTCCTTTCTTCTACCTCCATCAAACACCTTCTCGCTAAATCCCCTTCCTTTCCCTCCCTTAGCTTCGTCTCAAAATTCCATGCCCTCTTTCCTGCTCTAGTACTTAATTTATCCCTTTGCGCTTCTTCTCTCACCATATATCCCGGTGTCCTCCAGTCTACCCCTAGCGTCCACCTTATATACCTTTCTTGTAAACTTTCAATCTATTTCCTTTCTTTCCATCGCCATGTCTCTGCTCCATAACCTAATACCGGCCATACCAGCGTATCAAATAACCACATTTTCCTTCTCCAATTTTTTTCAAATCTTCTTTTTCCTATTCCTCATATCTGTTTCATTAACCTGCTGCTTTTTTTATCCTTTCTTTTATATGAGCTCTATGATCTCCATTTGCTTGCAAGGTATATCCCAGATACTTAAACACTTTTACTTCTTCTAATTTTTTTCCCTTCTATCTTCCCGTCCATTCTTTTTTTCTTCCCCCTCCTTTCCTAAACCTCATTATCTTTTTCTTTTCTACATTAAAATTCAACTTTTTTCCATCTAAGTATTTCTGTAATCCGGTAATTAGGCCCGCCATCACTTCTTCATCCTCTGCCATCAACACTATATTGTCTGCGTATGCCACTGTATATATCTTTTCGTTCCCTATCCTAATTCCTCCCCACCCTTTTCTCTTCATTCCTTCTTCCAAGTCTGATATTAATATATTGAATAAAAGCGGGCTCAGAGGACATCCTTGCCTTACCCCTCTCACCGACCAGAAACTATCTCCTACTTGCTCTCCTACCTTTACCTTGATTTTTGTCTCTCTAAAAATTTCCGATACTCTCTTTATTAATCCCTCTCTTATCCCCTTTTTCACCATAACTTTTTCTATCTCGCCTCGGTCTAATGAGTCAAACGCCGCCTTCAAGTCCACGAACACTGCTATCATTGCCCCTTTCTCCCTTTTAATCCTCTTATTTGCTAAGTAGTTCAGAACATATATATTGTCCATTACCCCCATCCCTTTTCTAAACCCTGTCTGATTCGGTGGCTCTATCTTTTTCTCTACAACTTCTTTTTTTAACCTCTCCGATAAAACAGTCACATATACTTTATACAGTGTTGGCATTAGTGTCACTCCTCTATAATATTTAACCTCCTTTCCTGTGCCTTTCTTCACTATTGGTATCACTACTCCTTTTTTCCATAACTCTGGCCACCCCTCTCCTCTCCATACTCTATTGCACATTACTCATGCCCATTCCTCTAATTCTGTCCCCCCATATTTCCATACTTCATTTGGAATCTCATCTATACCAGGTGCCTTTCCATCTTTCATCATCCCTAATACCTTGACTATTTCATGTCTTGTGATGTCCTCGTCCTCATCTGTTTCCCTACCATCTATCCCTCCTTTCCTAACTTTCCTCTCTACCCCTCCTAGTAATTCCATAAAATATTTTTTCCATTCTATCATCTCAATATCCTGGTTTACTCTTTTCCTTCTCCTTCTCTCTTTATTTACCACCTTCCAAACCTCTTCGTCCGTCCTAGCCTTCTCCGCTTCTCCAAACCTTTTATTTTCTTCCTCTTTTTTTCGATCACACAACTCAATATACTCCTTCTTTTTTCTCTTATATTCTTCTCCACTACTTGTCCCTTTTCTCCATTTTCTTAATACCTTTCTCACTTCCTTCTTCTCCTGTTCAAAATCCTCATCCCATCCACTTCTATCCCCTCCTTCACTAACTTTTTTTTTGCTTGTGCACTCTAATGCTCCTTTTATTTTTCCTACCATTATTTCCATTTCCTCATTTAAATTTCCTTCCCCCATTTTGATCTTCCTGACTTTTTCTTTAAACTTTTCTTTACCTTCCATTGACCAAACCCCTCTTCCTGCTCTTTTCACTTTCGCTTCCTTTTTAGCGTTTTTTTTTCTTACTCATTTCTCCCTCTACCGTCACTATTATGGGAATGTGATTTAAATCTATGTAGTTGCCCACCTCTAGTCTCTTAACCTTCTCTCTTACTTCGTCGTCCACTACCACATAATCAATTACCGTTCCCCTCTCTCCTCCTGAACGTGTAAATTCACCTTCCTCATCCCCCTCTATACTTCCGTTTAGGATAAACCATCCCATCTCCGCTAGGCTCTTCAACTTCTTTCCCTCCCCATTCAGGATCTTGTCTTTGGATTTTCTTCCTCGCTCTCCATCCCATTCCCTTCCTCCTCTGTCTCCTGTTCTCGCATTAAAGTCACCTCCTATTATTAGCCTGCTCTCATGCTTATTGTCTTCCATCAGTTCTCTCATATCCTCTGATTTTTCCTGCATATCACCGTTCACATAAACCCCCACTATCTTCCACCTCTCTCCTTCCATATTTATCTCTTCTACTATTAATCCTTCTTTATGTTCTTTCAACTCTTTTTTATCATTCTCTGTTATACATTCGTTCCTTACTCCCATCACCATTCGTCCCATTGCTCTGCCCTTTTTATTCCTCCTTTTTGCATTTTGAACCTGCCATTTGTAACCTCTTGGTAATCTTCCCCTTACTCTTTCCCATCCCTTTTCATCTAGCCACGTCTCCATCATTACAACTACATCCCATTGTGTCAAATTTCTCATAAACTCCTCATCCTTTCTTTCTAAGCTTGCTATATTCCAGTAGCATATCCTCCATCCTTCCCTACTTTCGTTTCTTGTCTCTTTTGGTTTCTCACTATTTCTTTTTTCTTTACCTCCTGTTCCTTTCTCTCCTAGTTTCCCGATACCTCATTTTTCACTAAATCTTCCCTGTTCTCATCCCAATTCCACCATACACCTTCTATCTGTATTCTCCCATACTTAACCCATGTTCTTCTTCCTTTTCTTCTTTCCTCTTCCGCTATTTTCCTTAACCTATGCAAATCATCCTCTTTTCTCTCCGAGCTTCCATATAACATCCTTTTCTTTGTCATCACTTCCCTCTTATGTTCCCATTTCTTCAGTTTCACTAGTGCCATTCTCTCCCCTTCCGCTCTTCCCTTCTTACACTTCGCACTTCCTCTATCTCTACCTTAGCATCAATCCTTTTTAGTACTTCTTCCACTCCTTCCCTCAGCTCCTTTCCTTCTAATCTTAGACCCTTTATCACTATGTTTCTTGCTCTGTCTTCTCTCTCTCTTTTTGCTATCCTTTGCTCTATTTTTCTCAGCCTTTCCTTCTCCTTTTTCCCACTCTCCCCACCTTCAAACTCACGGTTTGAGCTTTCAATTTTTGTTATTCTACTTTCCAACTCCTCTACCTTTTTCTTAGGCTCTTCCTTCTTTTCTAGTCTTTGCTTCAATATCTGCATCCTTTTCTCTCACTTTTCCCTGACTTCTTCCCATTTCCTCATTTTTTTTCTAAGCTTGGCCATTTCCTGTCCAATTTCTCTTCTTATTTCCTCTACCCTTTTCTCCTGCTTTTCTTCATACATGCCCATTACTTCTATCATCATTTTGCGCGTTTCTTTCAATCTTTCCTTTTCGATCTGATCTTTATCCTCAGCTCTGTCTCTTTCTGTCTCCTTATTTTTCTCATCCATTTTTGGATTTTTCAAGCTTGCCCCTATATCTTCCTTGTCTTCACTGCTTCCCCGCTCCTTTCTCTTCCTTTCAAAGAATGCCTCAATTGATCCCACGCTTTTCGCCCTCAATCCATCCTTTTCTACTGTTTTACGATATTTTCCCCTTGCCCTTCTTTCTTTGTTCTCCCCTTTCGGTGTACTAAAAACTTCCTGATCAAAGTCCTCGCTTTCCTTACTAGTGTTCGATCCGCTAGCCATGAATCCAATTCAAACAATCCCGCCTTCTATCGTTCTGTCTCCATCTACCGTCGCGTCTACCTGCCTTGCCTTTCTCCCTCTCTACCCTGCCCTGCTACGACACGCTACGACCAACCTGGTCCTCCCGCCCTTTCACAAACCTCAAATCCACCTAACCTCAATTTCCACACAAATCTGTCTTGATTCCCAAAAATATCCTCACCCCCTTGTCAATCTCTCAATCAATCCCTCACAAACGAACCCCTCTACACACATCCACAATCCACTCACCTCCAATTTCACCACAATTATCAGAAAAACTCAGCACCAAATTTCACCACTGCCACACACTTTCACGCGGGAAACGGAAGTCTTTGAAGTTCATCCAATTTCGAGGTTTATCTTCAATTTTGAAGTTTTAAAACCTGTTTTATATCTTAAGGTTTATTCGATTTTGAAATTTGTTCGATTTTGAAATTTATCCTCGATTTTGGAAGTAAAATTTATTCGATTTTGGAATTTATTCAATTTTGAAATGTACCCTTGATTTTGGAGGTAAAATTTATTGAATTTTGAAAATTAGTCAATTTCGAATTTTATATCCAACTCGGGATTTTCAGGATTTATCCAATTTCAAGGTTTATCTTGAAATTTTGAAAAATAATTCCGTTTCGAAATTCGAAGAATATTATTTGGTTAATTTGAATCAAACATGTTTGGGACCGTGAGTTTTAGGGCCGGCACTCCAAACAGTTGTACTATATTTGAAAATTTATTAATCGCCCTCGACACTTGTTTTTCCATAATTGTGGATATCTCTGTTTATGACCTTACTTGATTGCTTGGATTATTCGCGTCATTTCGAAACGCTTATATAAAGGAGAGTTGTTCAAGATTTTCATTTATATAGAAAATTTATAATTATTTTCTTTCATCCCTAGTAATTTCAGAAACGTTATACCTTTGAAATTCTATATCTAAAAAGGGGATCCCGGGTTAAAACCCTTAATCCAAAATGTCAGACGACAGACAACTGGTCTCATAGGTCTATGGGCTAGATAAAGAGGGGCTGTCCGTCGAACTTGGTAATAGGGGCCTCCCTATTATCGGAAGCTTCGCAGTTTTGCGCGGGAGATTACAAAAAGCAGTTCGCTCAGGGACGGACGTTTTAGAATCCTCCGTTGATCCCTCCCAAGAGGGTCTGGAATCCTTAGAATCCCATCCCGATAACGTCCTGAAATCGGATACCGACACATCAAATAAAATTAGCATCGCGACCCAAACCGAGCGAGACAAACAGGAGCAGGGGTCTAGCAGTCGTGATCGGGCCACCAGTAGGAACAGGGAAGAAGAACTTTACAACGTGAATTGTGATCGCAGGTTCGAAGGGGATAAACGCGTCGACAGTCCTCGCGTTGATCTAGGCATCCCTCGGGAAAGTCGTTCGAATCTTTGGCGGACGCATGAACCCGAACTCAACAAGAACCTCGCAAACACCAAGCCGCGGAGTTATAACAGATTCGTGGATCCCGTTGCCGACCTTGAGTCTTACCCTTATTCCCGTGGATCTAGCACAGCGAACCCACGGCGTTCGCGAGTTAATTTTGAGGAGCAGCTACCTCATTTTCAGGATTCTCACCGACCTCGTCGGGATGAATTTGACGCTTTCCTTACCCACCCTGTTCACACTTACGAACGTGAGGAAGAGTACAACCCTTTTGTTTCTCGACCTCACCCACACACACCCTATCGACAAAATTATCGTAGTCCTTACCCTTCCTCCCCCGCGCATACCTATGAAATTATGCGCAAGTGGAATATCAGGTACTCGGGGACGCGTAGCGAGGACCCAGACGCCTTCTTGATGCGCATTGAAGAGGGCCGAGACTTGGTCCCGGTCAGTGACGCTAACTTGTTGCGAGTGATCCCCTTCTTTTTACAGGGTATCGCTCTCAACTGGTTTAGGGGTTTTAAACATTTATGGCGAACATTCAACCAGTTCGCCAAAGCCTTCAGGATTATGTTCGGGGATTCGGACTTCCAGTTCGAGTTGAGGCAAGAGATCCACCACAGAACTCAAGGCGAAAAGGAATCCGTTTTCGATTACCTTACTTGTATGAGGGCCATGTTCGATAAGTTGAGACCCCGAATGTCCGAGGCTGAGGAGGTTAGTTATGCGCACACGAATGTATTGCCTAAATTGCACTTAGCTATCCGTAGGGGCGACATCGAAGACTTTGTCCACTTGGAAAGTCTCGCTAATGTGGCGGAGAAGAGCTATCGCGTGGCTCGAGGCTACAACCCCCCCCCCCCCCCCCCTGTTCCCGAAAGGTCCATACTTCCCGACCTAGCTTACAAGGATCCTAATTACCGGAGGTTAGGCAAGCGACCTGATAACCCTCGAGAAAAACTCACATTTTTAGAAGAGGACACGGAATCGTTTGGGTCTGAAGAACCGACAGACCAGATGTACCTAGCCAAGGAAAAGGAGAATAACCCTAGGACGGATAACAAGCCCAAACCCCGGACTAGTTCAGAGACGAACTCTCGTACCCAAAAACCCCCCCAGCAGAAACCTAGCGACCCCATAGAAAACCCCCCTCTAGATTCATGTGCTGGAATTGTAATGAGCCTGGACATGGGTTCACAACGTGCACACAACCTAGGAACAGATTTTGCGACCGGTGTGGCCGCAAAGATTTAATTATATCAGAATGTCCCAGGTGCTCGGGAAACTGAAAAAGAAGGTGTATTGCGGGGAAAATACATCTTTAGAGCATTCAAACGTATCTTCTAGAAATTTAAAGTCTAAAGTAAAGAAAAAGAGATCTGAGCGGAGTGTAATAATTAAATTAGTTGAAATAGAATATTTAAGTAATGAGGTCGATTTTACTCACTTCGCGGGAGTTTATACCCCTTTGGGAATAGACATGACCTTCTTTATCCTGGACAATAATCTCTTCATCAGAGAGGAAGACATTTCTTTGACCATCAAAATACCAGCCATCAGGTTAAAATTAAAGGGTTTAGAATCTTCTTCAGTTTCCCCTAGTTACCCTTCCTTACTAGACTACGCGTCACGTGATCACATTATAATGGTTGATTTTAATTTAAAGACCCGAAGGTGGTCATCCGTCAATAGTTCCACGCAACCGAACCCCGTAGTGCAACAAAAATCTCTTCCTCCCGACCCTATTATACTTCCTCTAGCTACCAACCCTCCTTATTTGAGTTTCGACCAAATCAACCCTAATACCGACACCGTACCTATCTACAAAATGCCCGATCTTCCTTACCGACCGTCCTCTCTATTATGTCCGCAGCCCCTATTGTATCTAACCTTTAAGATCCAAGGTCAGCAGATTAAGGCTATGTTGGATAGCGGCGCATCTAGATCATTCGTAGGACTGGATGGCTTAAAACTGATTGAAAATTTAAACCTAAAAACAATAATAGGAAAGGTCGCGTTCAGGTTGCCAATAGCCAAATAGAGTTGGTTTCTCAGGAAATAGTAGCCCCAGTCGAATCTTGTTGATCCAATATTGGAACTTTGTGTATACTTGATTCAACATCTTTGACTATTTCCACCATTTGTTTCTATTTACTTTTTATCACATGGTTACTAAAACCTTTACCTAATCTGTGAATATCTGTAACTGAATCAGGAATTTGAATATTTGCTAAATTTACAAACCAAGGATCTTTATCTTCTTCTTCAAAAATTTTGTGTAGATTCAAATTTTGCTCTTGAATATTAGTTTGTTGATCAATCAAAATAGAAAGTTTGTTCTCATGCTTTTTATCATTGTTCAAAAATATTTGATTAAAGAAAATCTGATGTTTCAGAAGATCAATGATTTTATATTGTTGTAAACATAATTCTAATTCACTTTTAATTTTGGAGATTTTTACTTTTAAAAAATTAACATGATTTGAAACATCCTTGATCAGTAAATTCAGCATTGAGAGTTTGAATTTCTTTCAATTATGTTCGAATTGTCTATTGCAAAAATTACTGTGAAAAACAAAATCTCTTAATTTATCATCCAAAAAAAATTTTTTTTAGGTAAAACATCATTTCTTCGACATTCAATCAAAAACCTTCTTTGAAGGATTTCAATTTTTAGTTGATATCACACCATAATTTAAACTTTCTGAAGGCTTCAGGACCATATGTAACTTTGATCTGATTAAAAAACATAATATTCAAAGGAAAAAAAGAGAAATCGAAAAGGAGGAATTTTTTAACGAAAAAGTTAAATCTTTCACCAAAAATGATGACTTTAATGACATTTTAAAACTCTGAACGGAATAATTAAAATCTAAACAAAATAATTAAACTTCCTATAGAATAATTGAATTTTTAATGTAGAGAATTAAAAGTCATCAGAAAAAACAAAATACTTGAATCACTCCAGTTGAACTCAATGAAAAAAGACGACTTTTCAACAAAATACAAAAATTTTCTGACCAAAAAGACGAATTAGAAAAAAAGTTCATTTTCCCACAAGAAAGATGGCTTATCTACTATAAAAGGTGAATTTTCAATCGAAAAGGAAGAATTTTGAGAAAAAAAAGTTGAATTTTTGATCAAAAATGATGATTCTAATGACATTTTAAAACTCTGAACAAAATAATTAAACTTTACACAAAATAATTAAACTTCCTATAAAATAGTTGAATTTTTAATTGAAGAAATAAAAATTTTAAAAAATAAATAAAATACTTAAATCACTCGGGAAAATTACTTTTCAAAAAAAAAAAAAAAAAATGATCAACCAGGTGAACTCAATAAAAACAGTCAGCTATGAATTTGATATATATTGATTTGAATCAATATAGTATCTATTTTTGAACGAATGTGAAGGTGCGTACTTTTGGTTCGATAGCATTATTTTGCCAGTAAATTTATAATATCACAAAGAAAACATCTTTCTGCATTTTAAATTTAGTTCTATTCGCCCCACCCGGTATGAGCAAGTAACAAGCAGGTAAGGGAGATTTTTGACTACCCTTGTAAAAATCTGAAGGTGTCGAGAGTTTCAAACTGAGGATTAGGTACAGGTATAACTTTTTTTTAAATCTTTTAAAATCGTTGTGAAATCATTCAGTTCAATACTTCGAAATTTTCAAATATAAATGACTTACACTGTAAAAAATTGAAAAATGGTACCACTTAGAATGGTAAAATCAACAACAAAAAATTGGTGCAATTTTACTACTTTGATTATGGGATGAATACCACTTGCATGTCAGAAGTTCCAACCAATATTTTAACTTTACCATTTTTGGACTGACACTATAGCAAGGCTTTGTAGAAATACAGTTTCTGCTTGTGAATCTGTGATTTTCAGAGTAGGTAATAAATGGACCTCCTTTCAGAGTGTTGATTTTGTTGACGCTGGTAAAATTACAGAAATTGTTAAAAATTCCTTTTTCCAACGTAATCTCACGTCTTGAAATTTAAGAATCGATAACGCGGGGAACTTGCACAGCTCTTAACATAAAGTAAGTACAAGTAATTGTAAAGCTTTAAAGTTTCCCCTTATGCCTCGTGTCAAAGATATTTTGCTCATGTTCGAAGAACTCTGAAGAACTCGGAGCAACTCAGATACTCAAGAGTCGACTTCGACAATTATTATTGTGTTTTGGCTGTGATATTTAGTGTACATCGTTTTTCAACGACAAAATTTGTATGGAAAAGACGAATTATTCACATTTTGTATTTAGATGCTAAAGTTACCATGTTGAATAAGAACAAGAATATTTCAGGTTAGAATAGTATCACCTACAAATTCATAACGCATTGTAATTTTACAGAATCTGTCTGGAAACTTACACAACCTGAAAGTTGAAATACATATTAAAAGTGAATATTCGTTAATGTCAGTGAAAACGTTACTTTGGGAGTAGGTAATAATCGGACCTACACTGAAAGTGGAATAATTACCAGAAATTTTTTTTACAGTGTACAATCTGCTCCTTCCAAGTTTCGATTGTTTTGATGCTAGTAGTTCTACTCCTTCTAAGTTTTGATGCTAGTAGTTCTACTCCTTCCAATTTGCGATGCTAGTAGTTCTGCTCCTTTCAAGTTTTGATGCTGGTATTTATAGCTTATTTATTGTTCTCAAAATACTTCAATCACACTTTTTTCTAACGTAGTCAAAACGAGACTTCACAATCACACACAAACGACACAATTCTGTCCACAATTCTGCTGCTGTCTGCACCTTTTGACCGATTTGAACCAAGTGATCCTAATGATGTTCGGGGATACCTGATGAGCGCTTGGGCATCATCAAGATTGCATTGGTTGTCTGCTTTCATCAGAAATACCCAATGAGCAGGGATAAATAGCAGACTCATTTTGAAGTATAGGAAAGCTAGCCAATAACATTTTATTTAAGAAGGAAATATTTTGGTTTAAAGCTCTCTCCGTCTTCTCTTGTTTGCTCATGCGCATGAGAAATTTGCGAAGTAAAATAAGCAGTTCTATTATATGCAAATTATTGCAAACTCTTTGTTACTCTCATTTGGAACTATCTAAAACATTTTCTCAGCTATAATGCCTCAGTCTCTAATTTTTGTGAAAATTCTCAGAAATTTGGGGAAAATCCCTTATTTTCTTGGGGAACTTTCACTACGCTTTATTGGATTTTACGAATTTCATAACTTTTGGGGAATATTCTCTAATTTTTGTGAAAATTTCCAGAATTTTGGGGAAAATTACCTATTTTCGTGGGGAAACTTATTTTCCCTACCAAATGTGGAATTTTCCTTACCAAATCGTAGGGAAAATTCCCGAAATTTTTTACAGTGTAAATAATTGAAAAATGATCATATAAACTACACTTTTCATTATAATTGGAAAAATGGGACGATTCAATTCAAAATCGAATTGGGAAATAATTTTTTGGATATTAGTTTTTTAAATGGAGAATTTTAACCTCAATGTATATTCAACTGACAGATCTCAGATTATTTGCAAAAAAAATTATTTACTTGGTCCACCGAACCACTCCAAATAATAGCCGCTTTCGTTACAAGCAATTTTACAAAAAGATTTTTTGGTTTATAATTCGAATTAGTAAACTGAAAATTTTAATTAAAAACCATTTTAATATTTATAGAATGTATAAAAAAATGTCGAGTTAAATTTATTAGAATCTGTAAAATTCACATGTTTATTAAAAATCTTTTCCTTTAATGGATATTATTTATTGTTAGAATTTTTCGTTATGCTGGTCAGTCATAAGGTGTGTTAATGACACTGTTAAGAGAAATCCAATGTTTTTGAAAACAATCAATAATTTGATCGAAGTCTGTACACTCTTTTGTTTTATTTTGTGCTCACACAATGATTTTAATTATCAAAAATATCAAGTTAATTACTTTTGTATAATTGGTACATTTTGTATCAACAAAACTTAACAATTAATTTCAAATCAATAATTAATTGATAATTACATCATAATTTTACTCCTTTACCAATTTTTGGAAAATTTGTAGTTGTTAAGTTTCTCCAGCAGGAAACTCGGGGGTTCTATAATACTCCCATATTCGGCAGCACATCTGCGCAGATGTCGGCGAGTTTGTGCATTAATATTTAACATATCTACAGTTTTGCATATACATAATTGGAATCCGCAATTTCTTGTTGTTTTAATGAATAGAGCATGACCGATTTACCCAAGAACAGTAATATTTTTTTCAAAAACTCTCATACGTTAAAAGGTACAGATGCAAACGCGTTTTATTGAATATCTTAGTTCTTCTCAAATGCAGTTGTATAGTTTCTTCATCAGGACGGCAGTCAGTTATCATCAACGCAAACTGAACCCGACACGATTTATTCTGAAAGAACACTTTTTTGTGCAGGAATTAGGTGCAAATTTACACAGTGTTTTTTGAAACTTAGTGATTTTTCGCTGAAAATCCAAAAAGTGGGGATTTTTCAATATATCATGAGTCGAAACCTATGGAAGATAGCGGATTATTTTTCCAACCAATTTTTCTCATAATTAATTTCTTCTTCTTTCGTTTTCCTGTCGGACATTTTGCTATAAAATGCAATGGGAATTATGCGTCCACGCAAAAGTATCTTTTGGAACTGTTTAAAAAAAGCCAGTATGGCAATTGATATGTTTTAGCATTTTTGTTATGTCAGAAGGGACACATTAACAAAACTTTCGATTAAAAATATTGGAAGTTGGATTTTTGCGGCAATTTCTCTCATTATTTCGACTTTATGCCTGGACTAATATTACTACACTAGAAAATAAATTTAAAAACCCTCAGATGAAAATTGCCTGAAAAATTCAATGCTGCTTATTTATAATGGAATCGAAATTGGTTTAGTATGAATCCTTCTCAAATTCAATAAGAGTTTGTTTGAACATAGAAATAGAATTGAGGAGTGAGCACGGAAAAAAATCTTTTTTAAAAACATAAGGACCCCCCTAATATAAATGACGTTCAATATACGGTTCTCGTGTATCGAAGAGTATTTGTTTCACGAATGCTCATGATACATTTGACACTCTGCAGTGGTGTAAAATAATAGGTATACATAGAAAACGATACACGGAAAAAAAAAGTTCATTAAACTTTCTTGAAGTATTACAAGAGTCGGGGATGACAGCGAACCTTGAACAAATTTTCTATATTCTGTATAACTTTCAGGATTTAATATAGAACTAACTTAGAATAACTCTACAAGAATTCTGTAAACTTTATATTGAACTCCGATTTGAAAAAGTTTAATAAAATATATAGAGAAATTCATGAAAGAATGCTGAAAACTTTCGTAGAAATCACAATTGAGGTATTGAAAGTTTGTAATAACATAATTATAAGGTTTAAATACCTCAATTCAGTCGAATGTATAGAAAAATTCTTCAAAAAATGTTGAAAAATCTCATAGAAATTCGATTCGAAGTATTGAGTGTTTGTGAACTACTTCAATCTAACATCTATAGGCTTCAGTTCTTTAAAATGTAGCTGCGCAGTCGCTACTGTGCGCAGGCAGCGACTTTTCCGCATCGCTCCCGCGTGAAAAAAAATGTTTTCAATTCTTAGAGAACATGAGCACGCGTTGAAAATTAAAATATTAAGTTTGCCAATAACCGACACATCTCTAAATGGTAAATCCACTACCCGGGTGCACCAGAACGTGCACCAGATCGTTCAAGACGTCATCTACGAGAACTTTTTTAGAATCTAAAACTGCTTTAAAATTCAAATTGTGTCAACATCCAGAATAATTAAGTGTTGAGTCGACGATCAGGGTGCACCGAGTCGCGCACCAGGTAGTTTAGCACGTATTCTACGAGAACTTTTTAGAAATTTGAATTGTTTCAACCACCAAATTAACTACCGTCGACTCACCATTGGTAGTTATTTTGGTTATTGACACAATTTAAATTTTTTTAAGGTTCTTGTAGAATACGTGCTAATCGACCTGGTACACGTTCCGGTGCATCCTGATCGTCGACTCACCATTGGTAGTTATTTTGGTAGATAAACCTCAAGATTTCTAAAAAAATCATCAAGTCAAGCTTCCTTCGATCGTTTTTTTATATTAAGAAAATGTGAGAGAAAACAAACTTTTCATATTTTTGTTTCGGTCTTACGATCCATTTAGAAAAAATTGAAAAACTAAATCGAGTCGAAATTCCTTTTTATTGACGTTTTGGCCCCATCTGTGGGCCATCATCGATACAAACATCTTAAAGAATAATCGGAGTCAATCATAAATATACGTCGAAGCGAATGACAACATTGTAAAATTTTGTGAAGTCAGATATCATTCTGAAGTTTTAAAAATCATTATGAAGTTTGTAAAAAAAGTATTGGGAAACTATAAAGTCCAAGGAAATTTCCCAATATGCTAAAAAAGGTTCATATTTTGTAATTAAAATGCTGTGAAACAGCTAACAAACTGTTGTTTTTTTACAAACTTCATAGTGATTTTTAAAACTTCAGAATGATCTGACTTTACAAAATTTTAAAATGTTGTCATTCGCTTCGGCGTATATTTATGATTGAGTTTGATTATTCTCTAAGATGTTTCTTTCTGATGAAGGACCACAGATGAGGCCGAAACGTCAATAAAAAGGAATTTTGACTCGATTTCTTTTTTTAATTGTTTCTAAATGTATCGTAAGACCGAAATAAAAATATGAAAACTTTTTTTTCTCTCATATTTTCTTGATGGTAGTTAGTTTGGCTATTGACACAATTTAGATTCCAAAAAATTTCTCGTAGATTACGTCTGGAACGACCTGGTGCAGGTTCCGGTGCACCCGGGTAGTGGACTTGCCATTTGGAGATGTGTCGGTTATTGGAAAACTTAAGATTTTAATTTTCAACGTTAAAAATTGAAATAGATTCAACTTTTCCCATGTTATATCTTATTTAATCGATTCAAAAAATATAGAATTGGGAATTCAACTGTTAAAATTATTTGCAATGCAAGCCTTTAATTTCATATAACTTATATAAACTTATTCTATATGGCTATATAACGTCTTATTAATCTTAAACCTACTAGAATTTGTAACCCAAAAAGAATTTGCGATTAAAAATTTGTTCGAAATTTAAAGTTTCCAAAATTTAAAAAATGTTAAAGATCCCGAAATTTGTAATTACCTGAATTTTCGAAATATGATATTCTTGAAATTACTGACATTATAAATATAAAACTCCAGAAATTTCAAATTTCCGAAATCATTAACCTAGAATTTTGAAATCACAAAAATTTGTCAAACAGCCCTTCACAGCTGTAGCTTATATTTTAGATTTTTTTTTTATACTACAAGTTATGTTAGCTGCGAGGTTTTCTCAGGAGCTCCGAATGCGTAGGTAGGGGGTTCGAACCCACAGCGAATAATAATTTTAATAGCGTGCGATTATTTGTGTAGTGATTGTTTGTGTAATAGTAAATAATTATCTACTTAAATATGTGAACAAATATTAAAGCATAATGATAATCATAATGATAATAAAAAAGATTTTTCTTTTCAGTCTAAAAATCGGCCATGATTTTATAGAACTGTTCTCTATAGTTTCGAAACTTCTCCGATGTAGACTGTATATTACCTGGACTTTTAGATTTTCTAGAACTATTCTACGTTTTTCGCATTTTAGAAAACTCTGTATTAAATTTTGTAGAATAGTTCAATGCACTGTAAAACCAAGATGATTTTAACTTTTAATAAACTAACCGTCGTATCCTCTACTATAGGACTAGTTCTATAAAATTTAATGAAATTTTTTTTTCCGTGTAGAAGTAAATAGCCGGATATTGTAGGGTACTCTTGGTCTCTCAAAAGTGTCATGCAACCAGGTGCTGGAGATTAGACACTCATGTGGGGACTCTCCATGGAAAATCACTTATCCATGGGGTGCCGGATGAAATGGGGTGCCCGGTGCGTTGGGGTGAGGCTTCATAAGCATAGCTCTTATCCTACCTTTTTTATACTACAAAAACCGCTTATATGAATTGACACAATCATCATGGGCGTGATACTTTAATGGAGTATAAAAGGAGGAGATGCATATTATAGAGTAATTATCAATACTTCCAGACATACGGATATCATGAGATAATTTGCATGAAAAGTTGTATAATTGACGTGATTAAAGATCGGAGTTATGAGTTATGAAATTAATAATCAGATAGATTCAATGACATTTTTTCAAATTTATAGCGTTCTAATTTTTAATTTTAATCTAGGGTAAACAGGAGTATTACCGACGCCCTAATCAAAGAACGACGATCAGAAATAATTTTATTTATCAAGAAATTCCATGATTTGAAATGAATGCAAGTTCATGTTAATGAAATATCAAATTATGACCTTTATAATCGCATCCAAATGAATGTGTCTATAAATTTCGGTCATTGGCGGTGGCCTGTCGTCAATACCTCTGTTTCATTAATTGCAATGAAAATATTTCCTTTTACTTTTGTATTATTTCACGGTTTACAATACTGTTATTCAGACAAAAATGATTTCCTTAATTTTTCAAAATTTAAAAACAAGTTTTGAGGCTGATAGCGATGCCAACCTACTTCAAAGCGTTCGAAATTCCATCAGTTTTTTGATCTGCAATAGAATCTTTAAAACTTCACGCATGCGTGGAGGAAAATAGTTCGAGAAACTTCACAAAACTCAGTTGGGTAAATTTGGGACATATGGACACTTTGATAAAGTTTCATTTCTAGTACGGTAAAATGAAATTCGGTAATACTTTATGCAAAGAAATGAAAGTGTGAAAAATTGATACGAATATCTTCCAAACTGTACTTTAATTAATACTGCACTTAGTAATTGAAATTTCCATGCACATAATTGTAAGATATATGAAACGTTAGATAAAGATTACTAAACAGTTGGGTAAAACCCGGTCGAGGGCTCGGTAGAAAATATAAGGGGGTTTACAGAAAAGGCATGAAGGAATTTCTGACGCTCAAAAAACTTTAACTGACAGTTTGGTAAATCGTAAGCTTCTGTAAATCAAGAAAAAAACTTGTATACACAATCAAAAACATACACTACATACTCATTCATCAGTCGCAGCCAATCAGAATACAATTTTGTCGCAAATGCACTCACGACACCTATAACTATAATCATACACATATATTATACACACGGAGCAAATTTTGTTAAGAAACATTACCAAACTTTTGAGTCAAATTGGAATATATCTCGGGATATATGGACCAAAAGGAGAATGTTTGACATTTTTGTAATAATTTGTGACGTGCAAAAGGTTCAATCATACATGGCAATTTGGTAAACTTTAAGAGCGCAGATTAAAGTTTCCAAATGTACAGTGAAGATTTTCAAAAGTCAACATCGATGCACGTGGTGTAATTATTAAAAACTATCATGTCATACATTGAGGACAAATTGGATAAAATTTCATAATAGTTAAGTAAAGTTTGCAAATGTAAAGTCAAGCGAACTTTAATTTATGCAATGTTAATAATTGCCTTAAAATCGGTTATAAATTTAGGTGAATCTTTCTAAGTAAAAATTGTATTATTTACTCAAAAGTTTGGTGAAGTTTGAAATGAATAATTCCAGAGAAGAATTGATTTTGGTTATGTTATTATTTCCTCCACATTGTATGAAAGCTTAACCGCTAAGGAAGAGATTTTCATTTTTGCTACGTTATACTTTATTCGACAGTTTCTGAAACCGACATTCGAGTCGCAGTCGCCCGGCATCTATCACCACCTTCCTAATCTTGCAGGATCGTATACAAGTATTGAGCACCTCGAAGATATTTAAAATTTTTTAAATTATGAATGAAGTGTTGAATTTTTCTTTGGCATTTAGTATTTGACAATGAATATTAGTTTTACAATTGCAAAATAAAATTAGAGTTTATTTGAGAAGGTTATTACAAAGTCGATTACCATGGATCGAAGTTTACGCCCCTGGCGTAAGCCTTAGTGATGCCATTTCAGTACTTTTTGCCATGTTAGTGATTTTCCTAAAAAAATTGTAGTTTTTTCTTCATTAAGTGGGATAAAAAAATTATATTTCAATGAGAATAAAAAAAGCTTTGATCCAAAAAAATAATCCTATTCCGAGAAAATCGAAATTGAAATTCGCGGTATCACGAAAAAAAAGGAAGTAAATATTTTTGTTATTGCATGTTAAATAATTATTTAACAACAGTGTTTTGAATAATTTTGTATTTTTACTCAGTGTAATTTAAAAAAATTTTACTACAAATTTGCCTACATGAAATTATGTCATTTTTGCAGATTTCATCAGATTTACCGATTATGATTATCATTATGATTATCAGATTTACCAACGGCCATACCACGCTGAAAAAACCAGTTCTCGTTAGATCACTGAAATTAAGCAGTGTTGGGCGCGGTTAGTACTTGCATGGGTGACCATTCGGGAATAATACTACTACGTGCTGTAGGCGTCGTGGGTGTGGTGAGCCCACACTTGCAGTTCTTTACTACAAGAAACTATCCACCTAGAAACACTACCCGAATCGGGTAATGTCACGCCTACCCCGAAAGGGAAATGGCATAATGGTATACATACATACTGATAAGGACTACCATTGTGCGCCGAACGTTGGAAACAATTCAATTATTTTCAATTTATTTGACCCTAAGGCCAAAAGTAAACATCGACATTCTCAAAGAAAGACGCAATTAATATATAATACATATTTTTATATAGTATATGCTGAATTCCCGACGAAAAACACTAATCTAACCTAAAGTTGTTCCAAATCTTAAGTTTAATTTTTAAGTCAAATGATTTTTATTTGAAATAACCGATTCCTTGTAAAAGGGGTTGGCATAACCTTAAACTGTTCGTAAATAATCTTCTTTAAAACCTATATATATATATATATATATATATACGTATGTGTTCATATATATTTTAAACAAATTCATTGGATTTAAATTTAATTACTTTTGTGAAAAATACCGATTTCAGATGAAATACGTCTACATAAGCTATAGTTGTTGAAAAATCGTACATATTCTTTGAAATATAATAATTTTTTATTAAAAATACTAATGATTCCCAAGGAGAAAAAGAGAAACATAACATAACAGAAAATTATTAAGAATTGTAAATCTTTTCCAAAATTCAATGAAATTCCTGAAAGATGACCGATTTTTTGTGAAGAACGTTATTATTACTTGAAACTGTTGAAAAATTTGATACACTATTTGAACTGCATATAGTGATTTTTGTTTTACAATACCGGCTTTTTGTCTAAAACGTTAAACTAACCTAAAATTGTGGAAAATCGGAAATCTAGATCATTTTTGTTTGAAAATGCTAATTTCCAATCTTAAAAAATTACAAAACCTAAAATTGCAAAAAAATTTCAAGTCTTCTTCGAAATTTTCTGATTTTAGGATTTTATAATATTTTTTTTATCCAGCAAAAAGTAATAATAAAAAATATGTGTAATATTTTCAATAATTTATTGGACAATTTGAAAGTTTCAATTTAATTGCTTCAAAGTAATAAATATTCAAAAAGCACAATTCGCTTTAGGTAAAAGTCATATGATTTTCATTAAATTAAAATTCACAACAGCTCATTCTACTCCTTGAAAGGTCCTTTCCAATTTTATTCATCACGTTTTCATTAAATATCATATAGTAAATTGCATATGACTTATTTTGCATAAATTTTTTTGAAAACACGTTTTATTGGCTTAGAAATTCTCTTAAATTCTACCTGACATTGTGATGAAAAGATATATCTAAATTCGAACCGATAGTGGGTTTTTATCTCGATAAACTGTGATCAATCATACGAAAATTTAAATATTTGTATTTGATTACATCCTGTTATTGTATTAAATAGTTACAAAATAAAAATAAATTAAATATTTTGTATACAACTAACACTATGATAATGTAAAATCCATTTTTTTAAAGAAACCTTTTTTTCTATTTAATTTTGCACTTTTCAGCCTTCCATGTGTCTCGTCAACCGTTCATAATCTTCCAGGTATATGTTTTATGTTGACTGGGATTTTAGAAAATGAAAAAAATAAATAAAAAATCCATCCGCTAACACGGTTTCGACAGCAATCTATTTTTGACGAGATATATCTTGAAAAATATTAACTTTCTTAAAAATGTATTTATTTTTACCTCTAGAGCAGCATCAAATTTCAAATGGAATTTCTCATTTTTTTTAACATTCGATTTTGGAAATGGTTTTTTTCTCTCTCCTGAAAAATTTATCATGGTGGGCTTACATGCTTTTGCCGCCACACCCTTTATTTGTAGATATAATTTTCAAAAAGATACTAAACAACTTGAAGAGAGAAAAAGTTAGGAAACACAAATCTTGTGTAAAGTTCTTTTATTTTTTATATTGACATATTTCATGAGCGATTGCCGTAAAGTTGACAATTTTAAACAATAAGATTTTTTAAAACAACCAAATTTTCAAACCGCCTGAAATATTTTTCAAAATTGAATTTCGAAAATCCTTATCTCAAAAATATTTAACCCTACTCTTAATTTTTATTTATTCCGAGTTAACATAAGTAACATCTGTGAATTTCAAAAAAATTTTAAATGGTGTAAATATTATTTGACAATTTTTCATTTTAAATTTGTGGCTTCGAATAGGTGCGGTACAAGACATTTTGCATACTTTTTTATTGATGATTTCTAAACGAAGTCGTCCAAAATTTGGAAACTTTATTAAATTGTGCTTTGATATAATTTCAATACCTTACTCCGATAATATTAGAATCAAGTTATTATTCAAAGAAAAAGAGGAAAATGACTCAGACTTAAAGTGGCAATTAGAAAATACACATTCCAAAAAATATAGCTCTTATAATATAAATCTTTTTATGAAAACTTTAGTCACGGCACTGGTCGTTTCTCATAAGCGCTGAATCAATTCCTCTAGTTAGTATATAAGAAAGTTCCAAATTTCCCCTCTCAATGTGCAGCGTGCGTCTGCGCAGTTACGTCGAAAGCGTCTTATATGTGTAGTATTACATTTGGTTTATTTATATGTGTATTATATGTGTTAAGTGGTTGTAGGTGTGGTGAGTGTATTTGTGACGAAATTGTCATCTGATTGGCTGTGTGGCAGACTAATACATATGTATGAAGTGTATGTGACTAATATGTATGAAGTACCAAAAGAAGCTATGTTAACTAAAAAAATTATCATGAAAATGAACAAACACGAGCATTATTTGCAAGAGTCGCCATGCCCCGCACTGACACCATACCGCACTTTCCCCTGAAGGATTTTTGAAATCACATTGAAGCCTGTCCTACAGGATTTTTCGTCTGTAAAATTCATATCAATCACAAATACATTCCTTGATATTTTAGTTTAATATTTCCGTACCCTCTCGGGTTAACCTTATTTTTTCCCTCAATGTTTAAGGCGATTTAAAAATGTTGTTGTGGTGGAAAATCTTATTATCTAAAATGGTCAACTTTTTGGGAATCGCTCAAAAAATATGTTAATATAAAAAATAAAAGAACTTTACACAAAATCTAATGTACTCAAATTTTGCTTTTTTCTCTATTTGACCACTTTTTAAATTGATGCTCTTTAATTGTTTATTTCTGTTATTTGACTTTTCATTACTTGAAGTAGTTTTATATTTTGAATTTGAAAGTTAGATCTATAAATGAAGGGTGTCGGGGTGAAAGTACATAAGTCCATCGGGGAAAATTTTTCAGGAGAGAGAAAAAACCTTTTCGAAAATCAAATTATCAAAAAAAAATTATAAAGTTCATTCGAGATTTGGTGGAGCTCGAGAGATCTCGATAAACAAAATTTTGAAAAAGTTAATATTTTTCGAGATACAGATCGTGAAAATCGACTGCTGTTGAAACCGTGTAAGTGTATGGATTCATTTTCAATTTCTTAGAGCCTAATCAATATAAAACATATGCCTGAAACATCATCAACGCATTACGAGACAAATAGAGGACTGAGAAGTGAAAAATTGAATTGAAAACAATCTTTTCCTTTAAAAAATAGATTTAGCAACATCAAAGTGTTACTTTCATAGAAAATATGTAGTTCATTTGTATTTTGTAACTATTTTATAGAGAAACAGAATGTAATTAATTTAAAAAATGTATATGTTCGTATGATTGATTAGTTTATCGAGATAAAACCCCACTTACGGTTCAAATTTGGATATATCCTTTCACAACAAATTCCGGTAGAATTTCATAGATTTTTTAAGCTAATAAAACATGTTTCCTAAAAAATGGCACTTACATGGTTATGCCATGTAGTTATTTGCATATTTGTATTTTCTTTTGTTTCATCTGGTTTAGGCAAGAGACGTATTTGACATACAATTTTTATTTACAAAAGCTCATTCCATTCCTTCAAAGTTTCTTTACAATTATATTCGTCACGTTTTTATGGAAAGTATTTTATTCAGAAATAATACGTACAACTATTTTCAGTTAGTCCCATTTCAAATAAAAAAATCTACTGAGTAATATTTAATAAAAACGTGATGAAAAAAATTGTAAAGAACCTTTCAAGAAGTAGAATCAGCTTTCGTAAATTTAAATTGAATGAAAAGTATACGACTTTTGCCTGAACGGATTGTGCTTTTTAAATACTCATTACTCTTGAGCGGTTAAATTTAAACTTTTACATTGTCTAATAAATCATTGAGGATATTATGCATGTTTTAAATCACTGTTTTTTCGCTGGATTAGTTTAAAATCAATTACATTTGAAACATTTCAAAGAAGAATCAGACCTTTTCAATCATTTCAGGTTATGTTGGTGGTTCACACTATAAATCCATATTTTTAGTATAAATTCATTAGATTTTAAAGAAGAATAAAACTGTTGTTCGATTACAGGTTTTAAGCTAGTGATTTTTACCGGAAATATCGACTTAGGTTTCAAAGAAAATGTACAATTTTGGAACAATTTAACGTTATAACAACGTTTTTCGCCGAGAAACGGTACCCTGCTAAAAAATTTCGGATTCCGAAATTGGTCCGAATTAATCCGAAATCAATCTGATTCACGATTTTTTCCCGAAATATGTCCGATCTAATCCGAAAACTGTACGGAAACAGTCAGAAATTTGTCTGATTATGTCCGGAGTCTGTCCGGACCATAAATTCGACTCCGGAAAGAGTCCGATTTGATCCGAAATTAGTCCGGAATTCAAAACCTGAAATTATTTTCGTTGAACTAAAAATGGAAAATAGTCCGGTCTAATACGAAATTTATCCGAACGTAAACTTTCACTCCCGAAAGACTCCGACTTGATCCGAAATTAGTTTGGAACTCAGTACCTGAAATTATTTTGGTTAAAGTAAAACCAGAAAATCGACCGCTTCGATCCGAAATCCTTCCGGGAGATGACATATTTTTCCCGAAATTTAAAATTCCCGAAAATGAAAATTTCCCGAAAAAAAAATTCCGAATATATATAATTCCCGAAAGAAAATAGAAATACCGAAATTTAAAACTCCCGAAACTGAACATTTCCGGGAAAAAAATTCCGAATTCAAAAATTTACGAATACATATAATTCTTGAAATTTAAAATTCCCGAAAGGAAATAGAAATACCGAATTTGAAAATTCCAGTAATTGTACAATTTCCGAAATTTAAATTTCCCGAAATTAAAAATTCCTGAAAAGTGTGAAAATTGTATTATGTTTATTTGTTACAATGAGATTTTATTTAGAGATATGAGAACTGAGAAAAAATGTGTCTTTGTTGTCGTACAACAACCAAACATTGTACAACAAAAGTTGTACATTTTTAATGAAGAAAATTTTCCATCGAAAAAAATTCAATGACAGTCTTTTAATTCATTTTGAAGGAAAATAATCATTTTTTCTTCATTTTTCAGTAATAATTATCTTTTTTCATTATGTATTGTATTTTGTAATTGGCGAACCGTTTTTCAAATTATTATATAAAAATGTGGAAAAAGTAAGACAAACTCATTACCTTCTGCAAAAATGAATTCATTTATTTTCACTGAATGACGTGCAAATATGGTAATGTAAGACAAAATTATTCTACACGTACACTGTAAAAAATTAAAAAATGGTAGCACTTAGAATTGTGAAATTACCAACAAAAAATTGGTGCAATTTTACTACTTTGATTATGGGATGAATACCACTTGTATGTCAGAAGTTTCAACCAATCTTGTAACTTTACCACTTTTAGACTGAACTATAGCAAGGCGTTGTAGAAATACAGTTTCTGCTTGTGAATCTGTGACTTTCAGAGTAGGTAATAAATGGACCTACTTTCAGAGTGTTGATTTTGTTGACGCTGGTAAAATTACAGAAATTGTTAAAAATTCCTTTTTCCAACGTAATCTCACGTCTTGAAATTTGAGAATTGATAACGCGGGGAACTTGCACAGCTCTTAACGTAGTATAAGTACAAGTAATTGTAAAGTTTTAAAGTTGCCCATTATGCCTCCACTGTAAAAAAAATTTCTGGTAATTTTACCCCTTTCAGAGTAGGTCAGATTATTACCTACTCCCAAAGTAACATTTTCTGTGACATTAATGAATATTCACTTTTAATATGGATTTCAACTTTTAGGTTGTGTAAGTTTCCAGTCTGATTCTGTAAAATTACAGTGCGTTATGAATTTGTAGGTGATACTATTTTAACCTGAAATATTCTTGTTCTTATTCAACATAGTAACTTTAGCATCTACATACAAAATGTGAATAATTCGTCTTTTTCCATACAGATTTTGTCGTTGAGAAACGATGTACACAAAATATCACATCAAAAACACAATTATAATTGTCGAAGTCGACTCTTGAGTATCTGAGTTGCTCCGAGTTCTTCAGAGTTCTTTGAACATGAGCAAAATATCTTTGACACGAGGCATAAGGGGCAACTTTAAAGCTTAACAATTACTTGTACTTATACTACGTTAAGAGCTGTGCAGTTCCCCGCGTTATAAATTCTCAAATTTCAAGACGTGAGATTACGTTGGAAAAAGGAATTTTTAACAATTTCTGTAATTTTACCAGCGTCAACAAAATCAACACTCTGAAAGTAGGTCCATTTATTACCTACTCTGAAAGTCACAGATTCACAAGCAGAAACTGTATTTCTACAACGCCTTGCTATAGTGTCAGTCTAAAAGTAGTAAAGTTACAAGATTGGTTGGAACTTCTGACATGCAAGTGGTATTCATCCCATAATCAAAGTAGTAAAATTGCACCAATTTTTTGTTGGTAATTTTACTATTATAAGCGGTACCATTTTTTAATTGTTTACATTGTCGTGTCAAAGATATTTTGCTCATGTTCAAAGAACACTGAAGAACTCGGAGCAACTCAGTCACTCAAGAGTCGACTTCGACAATTATTATTGTGTTTTGGCTGTGATATTTAGTGTACATCGTTTCTCAACGACAAAATTTGTATGGAAAAAGACGAGTTATTCACATTTTGTATTTAGATGCTAAAGTTACCATGTTGAATAAGAAGAAGAATATTTCAGGTTGAAATAGTATCACCTTCAAATTCATAACGCATTATAATTTTACAGAATCTGTCTGGAAACTTACACAACCTAAAAGTTGAAATTCATATTAAAAGTGAACATTCGTTAATGTCAGTGAAAACGTTACTTTGGGAGTAGGTAATAATCGGACCTACTCTGAAAGTGGTGAAATTACCAGAATTTTTTTTTACAGTGTGCCAAAATACAATACCTTCATTTTCAAGACATTGATGAAAAAAATGTTAATCAAAAAGGCAAATCTGAAATAAGGGACCTCTGAATCGTATCTGACTTATTTTTGTTTACGAATTGTAAAAGCTTCGCAAATTTTCTGGAATTGTTGTTGACATTTATTATAAATTGACCTTTGAAATTAGCCAAAATTGTTTTTAGGCAAATATCATCGATTATTATTAGCTAGGCTAGTTTACAGAAGAAAAAATGTACTTTTGGTATTACAGAAATTTAGATATTTTACGAATGTTCCAACCTGTTTTCATTGTTAATATTGTAGATGTGTAATTATAATTTATTATTGTTATTTTGGTTATTATTGTTAGATATTGTTGTTATTATTGTAGATAAAAAATTCATTTTCGTTAATATATTCTACATTTGGGTAATGCAGATACGTGATTCAGAATATGCATTGTTTTTTTGCCATTGCTCTGTAAAATGTTCTCAAATCGCTAGTAAGCAATAATTTTACGTACATATTAATATTACTCAGCTACATATTTATTTACCCGTTTCCACACCACTCATGGAGTAGAGTATTTGGCGCGTTTTTTCATAGAGGTATCCCCTGTAGGCCTAGTCCACCTTTTTTAAATTTTCATTTTTAGACAGGACAATCAAATTTTAGACAGTACATCTGTTCTTTTAGAATTAACTAAATTCTTGTATCTTTATAAATCAAAGTATACCATTTCTCCTTAAAAATAGAGGAATATACGTTTATATTCTACCAAAAAGGAAAATGAGCCCTAAGCGAAATCTTGAAGCTAATTTTACAAGGAGATATTGCAAAAAAAGTGAAAATGTCTGCGTTCTTTTAAAATAATCGATGAATAGATATCCAATGTTTTTCGTTGTTCTTTGGCTCATTGAAATGGTAACATTACATGCAATTTTTGAACATGATGAAAATTCTACAATTTGTTTCCTCATTTTTGCCTAAGTTGGCTATTAGAATGAGAAAATTGTCAAAATATAAACAATTTTTACCATTTTCTCATTTCAAGTTTCAGCTTAGACAGAAATGTGTGAGCAAATTGTACACTCTTTCATACATACACATTTCATGGAAATTTACCTTTCACATTAGCCTACAAACATTTGAATTTTTTGAATATCTTTAGAGATGTGGCTTTTAAAATAAACTATTGCAATTCTCACGATTAGCAATATCTCCTTATAGAATTAGTTAAAGCTGACTTCGTTTCGGGCTGATTTTTTGACCAACTTCTATGTTTTCGGGTATTTTTACCAAAAAAAATCATATTTATTTTACAAATATTACGAGTATTTCAGCAAATGTCAGAAAGCAGCTAAATTCATACTTCTGGATGATACTGTATATTGGAGTGGACCAAAAAAACCGCTTTTTTGAGTAGCAGATTTTAATCCTTGGTAAAAGTTGTATTTTACAATAAGAATTGAGCCCTCAAATTTTTTCTTTGATAGGATTATATGTTCTCTTCTTTGAATGAGTTTAAAAATTAAAAATTTGGAATATTTACAAAAAGTTTCTCATGGGCTGAAAATTTATGATGAATTTTTCTCAGGTATTGTTACGTCTCAGATGAGACCTACCTACCTCATCATAAAATAGTTAATTCTAAAACTTACCCTGGTTCCACTTTTTTTCATTCTAAATTTTTTACAAAACAGAATGCATGGAGTGAGGAAAAAGCAAACAAGAAAGGTTAAGACAATCGAATTCAAATATGAAATTATAAATTATTAGAGTGAATTTCACAAGTATGTGATTTGTGAATATTGTAACATTGGTTTATTGAATGATTTTAAGTTGATTTCCATAACATGGAACTTGATGAATTTCTACCAAACCTCGTCTTAGTGTCCACCCTTTAAAAAAAGTAAAACAGTGTACTGACGAGATTTTTGAATAAGTTTTAAGAAAAGAAGGAAATAAAGGATAGCAATGATAAAACAAACTTACAGAATAGTATATTTCGATACGAGAGGCCGAACGGGCGTTTTGGTCACTGCGAGTATGAAGGCGCCGCGTGAACCCGAGGCGAGGCGTAGGAAGCCAAAGCCGAGCCTCGGGGTCACGCACACTGTAAACAAAATTTCTGGTAATTTTACCACTTTCAGAGTAGGTCCGATTATTACCTACTCCCAAAGTAACGTTTTCACTGACATTAATGAATATTCGCTTTTAATATGGATTTCACCCTGGCGGACCGAACGAACGGAGCGGATACGCTACAGCGTATCCTTATAGTATCCACATCGTATCCTCTCCGTATCATGAAAGAAAAACTCATTAAAAAAGGAAGATGAACATTTCACTTATTGAAATTCGGATTCTACGTGAAATTTTGCGTTAAAAGGTCATGGAGTAATCGCAATAGCTTTTCTTGCAACATTAAAAACTTTCAAAAAATATAATACTTATCGATAACGTGGGCTGAAGGCGACTTCAAACGCATCGTCGACGGATAAAGTCTATGAACTGCTACTGAATGACGATGCGTTTGAAGTCGCCTTCAGCGCACGTCATCGATAAGTATTATATTTATTAAAAGTTTTTAATGTTGCAAGAAAACTATTGCGATTACTCTGTGACCTTTTAACTCAAAATTTCACGTAGAATCCGAATTTCAACAAGTGAAATGTTAATCTTTCTCTTTTAATGAGTTTTTCTTGCATGATACGGAGAGGATACGATGTGGATACTATGAGGATACGCTGTAGCGTATCCGCTCCGTTCGTTCGGTCCGCCAGGGCAACTTTTAGGTTGTGTAAGTTTTCAGACAGATTCTGTAAAATTACAATGCGTTATGAATTTGTAGGTGATACTATTTTAACCTGAAATATTCTTGTTCTCATTCAACATGGTAACTTTAGCATCTAAATACAAACTGTGAATAATTCGTCTTTTTCCATACAAATTTTGTCGTTGAGAAACGATGTACACTAAATATCACAGCCAAAACACGATAATAATTGTCGAAGTCGACTCTTGAGTATCTGAGTTGCTCCAAGTTCTTCAGAGTTCTTTGAACATGAGCAAAATATCTTTGACACGAGGAATAAGGGGCAACTTCAAAACTTTACAATCACTTGTACTTATACTACGTTAAGAGCTGTGCAAGTTCCCCGCGTTATAAATTCTCAAATTTCAAGACGTGAGATTACGTTGGAAAAAGGAATTTTTAACAATTTCTGTAATTTTACCAGCGTCAACAAAATCAACACTCTGAAAGTAGGTCCATTTATTACCCACTCTGAAAGTCACAGATTCACAAGCAGAAACTGTATTTCTACAACGCCTTGCTATAGTGTCAGTCTAAAAGTGGTAAAGTTACACGATTTTTCATTTTTCCATGGAGACAATGAAATCACGCCTTTATGATTTTGTTCTAAAAAGTATCGTTCGTGAATCCTGCGGACTGACGGCCTTTTTGAAACGAGTGCAATGTTTTTGTAACTACCTGAGATGGTGTTTTTGGATTCAAAATAGCTACTTCGTAATTAGGTTTGGAAAAATCATATTCTATGCTAATTTCGCTGAGTGTCTGTACCGGACTGAAAGATTCGCTTGGGTTTATCCTTGCATTTGCTGGTTCAATTTTGCTGAAACGTACATAGTTTGGCAAAAACGTTTAATATTGCAAAATAATATTTATTAATTAGATAAATTAACTATACGATGAAAATAAATTGTTTTTAATTAAAATTAAAAGATTAAAGGAAAATTTTATACACATAACTAGGGTGGTTTATAATTTTATGTTAATTCATATGTTTAAAAGGAAATGTTAATTGTTGGAAACTTGTGTACATATATTTTGTTCGAAAGAATTAATTTATTAGATTATTTTGGAAATATATGTGGGTAATTGTCAAATTGTAGGCAAATTTCAGCACCTACAGTGGCAATCATATTATTATTAGGAATTAAATATTTCATAACGGAAATTGATCTTATCACATGTAACTATTTTAAATCCAAAAGGGGCAGTTATGAAAATAAAAAATAATAATGAATCCATGGGCACGCGCATATAATCAGTCGTACGCTGTTCTATTGTACCGTACGGTAATGATGCGAGAAAAATGTTAAAGTTTAACCTTTTTTATTGTTTATAAAAAAATAACAAATTTTAATTATCAAAAGCCACCTACTTATGAAAGAAAACACCACCAGGCAAGTAACGGAATTGTTTTCATACATTTTTTTCACTCCGGAAATGGTTTTTAATGCACGTACGGTAATGACGTTTTTGTTGTCAAGATGCACTTTTCAGTTTTAATATCGGATTCACAGAAAAGAGAGTTAATATTTTAAGCTCAATTTTATAAAAACTTGTATTAAACAATACGCCTAATATTTGTGTATTTTTTACTCAACTGTAACTACAATATTTTACTAGAAAAACAGACGTACGGTAATGACTTCTGAAATGGAAGAAATTGAGGGACAGACATCAAGGCTTTTAAAATATTATTTATTTGAATTGAAAAAATGTGCATACATTAAATTTATGTGCATGTGAAGTTAACAAACTTGAAGAAAATCATTTTATCCTTGTGCAAAGTGAGGTTGGGACGCCGTACGGTAATGACGTTTCGGGTGTTCTTGTAATAAATTAAAGTAAATAGGAACAGAAATAAAAAAAGGAACTGCCCATCCTGTAGAGGATGATAATAAGTGTTTATTAAAATTAAAAAAAAATCAGCACGAGCTCCTAAGTTAATGTTATATTATTGGGACTTCAAGTTTGCCTTCAATTTGACAATTACCCATGCATGTTTTTTGGAACTGGTTTTCATTACAAAATGTTCTTATAATTGTTCTAACTTAATTTTAAATCTATTTTGTACTTATATTTTTGTACTTTGTGGTCTTTTATTCTTACTCTTTATGAACCTTATTCAATGCGGTACATCCAGTTTCTCTTTCATACTATTTACGTTGTGTTACAAGGTACTAGTTTGTCGTTCTTTACATCGTTTATTTTTGACAATTTTGGGATAATATTTTTCACATAATTATTTCTTTATCGCAAGTGAAACAGATCCTACCAGTTTTTACATGTGAAAGACAAATAATACAATGGATTGTTGAAGTGATATTGTGGGCATGTTTTATATATATAACATTTGTATTCGGAATTCGAAGAGAAATTGAAGCCGAGTGATAGTAATAAATAAATATTATTTGAAAGTACGGTAAGTAAATAATACTTTTGTTTTATTTTAGAAGTAGGAAATTATCATCTTTTACAAATTTCATTTTATTTATATTTTTTTTTTTTGAACAAAGGAAATTCAGAAATATGAGAGAAAACAAAGTTTTCTATTTTTTCCGGTCTTACGATCAATTTAGAATAAAAAAATGTTTAAAAAAAGAAGTTCAGTCGAAATTTATTTTTATTAACGTTTCGGCCTCAAGTGTGGGCCTCCTTCAGAAACAAAACATCTGTTATAAAAGTTAAATTAATTAATACTAATGAAGGTATATACAAACTAGCTGTGAATTCGATCTCGACTGTTTCCACTTTGTTTGTATTTATAATTATATGGTGCTCATTTCACGAGCACTTTGCTTCCCGATAGCAAATGTATTTGCTTCCTCATAGAGGAAGCATTAGTTATTTTTTCAATAATAGGCAAACCGAAGTCTTCATTTTGCTCAATTTAAAAATAGAAATTTACCAAAAATGAAAAATTACAGAATAATACAAAAATGTTTTAAATAACAAGACAAATCAGACAAATCAAATCTTGGTTCGAAATAATAATTTTTTGAGCTGGAAAAGGGAAAGGAAAAGTTCTGTCGCACCCTATCCCTTTCCCAGCTTTACGATTTCTTCACAAAACTTGTCATAATATTACTCTATTTGAAAATTTATGATCAAAAAGTCTTTTCTATTCATGCATCAACTTTAAATTATGTCGATGAAAAAAGTTTTTCTGTTTGAACCTGATGATTCAGATATTATAAATGAGCAGAAATTCCCTAATCTTCAATAAAGTGTATTATTATTATTATTATAGGTCAATCAATTTGCCTTAAATCAAGAGATTTTTTCCGTTCTTGCATCAATTTTGAATTATGTTACTGAAAAGAAGTTTTACTATGAAAAACCGTGTTTTCAAATATTATGCAATTTCACAATTTCCATAGTCTTCAATAAAATGTCTTAATATTATAGGTAAGTCGATTGATCTCGAATCAACACATATTTTCTGTTCTTGCATCAACTTTGAATTATGTTAATGAAAACAGTTTTACTATAAAAAAACGATTTTCATAATATATAAATTACCATAACTTCCCTACTCTTTGATAAAATGCATTATTATTATAGGTCAATGGATTCGTTTCGAACCAACGAATCTTTTATATCCTTGCATCAACTGTGAATTATGCTAATGAAGAAAGTTTTACTATAAAAAACCGATTTTCAAAATATATAAATTACCATAACTTCCCTACTCTTCAATAAAATGTATTAATATTATAGATCAATAGATTCGCCCCGAACCAATGAATCTTTCACATTCTTGCATCAACTTTGAATTATGCTAATGAAAAAAGTTTTACTATAAAAAACCGTATTTTCAAATATTATGCATTACCATAGCTTCCTTACTGTTCAATATAATTCATGAATATTATAGGTCAATCGATTCGACTCGAATCAACACATCTTTTCTGTTTTTACATCAACCTTAAATTATGTTAATGAAAAAAGTTTTACTATAAGAAACCGATTTTCAAAATATATAAATTACCATAACTTCCCTACTCTTCAATAAAATGTATTAATGTTATAGGTCAATCGATTCGTCCCGAACCAAGGCATCTTTTATGTTGTTGCGTCAACTTTGAATTATGCGAATGAAAAAGTTTTGCTATGAAAAACCGATTTTTAAAATATTATTGAGTGCTAGAAAAAAAATGCATTAAATATTTTTTGAAATCCTTCGGTCAGTTTCAAGATATTAGTGAGGAAAATAAGCTCTCCAAATTTCATCAATTTATCTGACACCGTTTTCTAGTTATCGTGTTCACAAAAAAGCGTGACATCCACACATCCACACATCCACACACACACACACATCCGGATAATTGCTTAGAACATTGTATTAGACATTTTTAAATTAGGGAGGGTTCAATTGAATGAATTTAAAAAATTTGAAAAATGTCACCATTACAAAGCTTCCTCTATGAGGAAGCAAAAAATAAATTAGTTGTACAAAAACACCAATGTTTTTACCTTTATGGATGATAATCGGAGTCAATACTAATTTCACAATTAAGGATTTTCTTCTGATAAGTATGTTTTACATTTTGTACTTTAACGAAGGTTTTATAATGTGAATTGTTTAAATTATAATTATTAGTACAATTTTGTATATGTGCTGGAATCAGAGAATTTTTTGTACACCTTATTAAAAAGGTACGTTGTTCCTTCAAATGGACTAAGTCCTTTGGGTATTTGTCCAATTTACAATGTCTAGACGAGTAGATTGTCCATACCTTTGAAAAATGTAGTTCAAATATCCCATGGTTCACAGAACGTTATAGATCAGTTTGTTGATAAACCTCCAGATTTCTAAAGAAATCAGCAAATCAAGCTTTCTTCGATCGTCTTTTTATATTCAG